>NW_019014650.1:630865-656117 GCF_000150535.2 Carica papaya | reverse complement strand
AAAAGTGATCTACTTAACTCACACAAGACCCGACATTGGTTTTCTATTAGCATGATAAGCTACTATATGAACAATCTAACTGAGCGACACATGAAAGCTATATACAGAATTCTACAATATCTCAAGAAAAGCCTGGGTAGAGGGTTTAACTAAAAGAAAACCTCAAGTAGGGAAGTTGAGTTCTTCACTGATGCGGATTGGACAAGAACCTTAACTGATTGAAGATCAACTATGGGGTATTATATTCCTATGTGTGGGGGAACTTGGTAACTTTGAGAAGCAAAAAGCAATCCGTAATGGCAAGAACTAATGCAGAGGCAAAATTCAGAACAATAGCTCATGAAATATGTGAAGGAATATGACTCCAAAGAATACTCAGAACTTGGAATTACATTAAATCCCACGATAATAGTTTTATGCGATAATAAGGTTGTCATAAGTATTGCAAAGAATCATATTCAACATGATCGAACTAAACACGTGAAGATAAAACGTCACTCCATCAAAGAGAAGATTGGAAGAGGAACAATCAGACTCATGTACACTTCATCTAGCCGCTAAACGGCAGATATTTTGACAAAGGCACTTCGTAAAACAAATTGCGAAAATATAAAGAGCAAGTTGAGAATGCTAGGCATCTACCATCCAACTTGAGGACGAGTGTGGAAATATGGGATTACGATTCAATGTCAAGATTAGTGGGATTCAGATAGAATCGGTTTCTGATTTTAAAGAAGAGAGAATATCTCTTAATTAGTTGTTGTTTCCTTCTTTAGTACCTAAAGATATTGACTACATAATATGCGACTACAATTTAAGAATTCAACCCATATATCTACCCTCATTTTGTATCCAAAATACACACAAGAAATAAACAATATTTCTACAATTAGGATTTTCTAAAATAATTTTTAAATATTAAATTTTGTTTATCATCACATTCATACTAACATTAATTATATATATCTAAGTATTTATCCACTAGATAGTTAATACGTGGATGCAATATGTACCGTAAATGCAATCTCAGCAAGCTAACTGTACAAGATATAATGGCTGTTAAATCGTTATATCTTATATTAAAACTAATTCTAATTTTAGTACAAATTTGAGTCAATTAGAACTAAAATTAAGTGAAAACTTAATCAAAAGTAAATTTTTGTATAAAAATTTATTATATATTTCCAAATAGTAGAGGCGCTTATTATTGATTTTAGGTTATATATATACACATTGATTAAAAAAAGAAAGATTAGATAGAAAACGGCAAAAGATTACAAGTATAAGATACATAATTCTCCACAAAAACGAGAAAGAAACCAAAAAGGGCAAAAAGAAACAAAGATATACAGAATCCAATAATGCTCCCACGAAAGAAATAAAAGAAATTTATCCCAGAAGAAGACTAAAGAAGACAATAATATCTAGAAAGTACAATGCATTCCAACCAGTAAACGCACAAATCAACGAAAAAAGCACCTACCTAGAGCAACTTAGGTTCTTTTTCCTCACCACCTCCCTTCAAACTCATAGAAAGAAACCCTTAAGAGACAAAGGGATCACACCAAAAGTAGCAAATATCTTGACCAAATCCCACAAACCACCTTACCGTGCAAAGCGAAATGTCCTTGAGGTTTTGCCTCTCTATAACACATAACACAAACATCCGGTGGACGCGCTTACAACATAAGAGTGTTAAGAATCTTAATCTCATGAGAATTTTGACCTTCCAAAAGATGTTACTAAAAACCTCATTGTGAAAACTAAGATTGTGCTTGAGATAGATAAAGAAGGACCTACAATTGTACCCACTTTAGGAGTTCCAAGTCCAGGTTCTATTATCAGGTTGATAGAGGGGTTAAACGGCTCAATAACGTTAAGTAAATAATTGATCTGTAGGTTTCATGGTCATTAAGATTCTTGAATAAGGAGAATGTCCAGGATATCTGACCATTAATGTGGTTAATGAAATGACAAATGAGAGGCTGGTGACACCATGAAAACTGATGAAAGCAAGGAAAGCAGCTTGCAAGAGGAAGACAACTAATTCAAAGGTCTTTCTAAAACAACACATGGATACTAGTGCACACCTCCAACCAGCTAACTGAAATGAAAAGAGCAAGAAGCTGAGAAATGGATTTCTGATGGTTTTTGTGAGTAACTCTAGCTATGGAATTCCAACCATTCCTGTGCAAACCATATCGACTCTTGATATTTTATGCCACAAAGAATTAGGCTCCAAAGAAATTTCCATAACCATTTAGTCAATAAAAAATATTTTGGTAAATAAGATTGTCGATAAGGAAACTCTCATCTTCTCTAGAGAGACAACAAACCTCCCATCTAAACAAATGGTCCCTCGAGACTTGCTAACCACAGACCATAAGAAATTCTTTATGATCCTCTCGGTAATACAAGCCACTCTGTTGGTCATCCTAAACCAATAAAAAAAAAAAACCTAATAGAGAGAAATGCTAGATAAATAAGCCTAGATAATAGTCATCCTACCACCCAGAAAGAACGACTTACCTTTCTAGAAAGCAAGCCTCATGATAATTTTAATCACTAATCACCATAAGATCCCAAAAGGTGCAGCCTGAGGGATTCTCCTAAAGGAACACCTAAGTAGGCGATAGGCCCAGACAAGACCCCATACCTGAAACAATCCAGGAAGCCTACTAATACAATATACTCCAAATTAATCCCTAGAATAGGTGTTACAATTGAAATGAAATCAGTGTCTAAAAATAAGGGTAAAAGTATCGCATGAGTTTTAAATAATAATAAAAAAAAAATATCATGGTTTTTTTGAAAACTTATTTTTATATATATTTACGTATTGCATATATCACACTTAAAAAAATCAATGGTTTTCTTGAAAATTTATTTATATATTTAGGCACAGCATATATACATAGGAACCTGCATGTTTTTATGCATAAACCTATCTGTATAAGAAATAAAAATTCACTAATATTTTCATATAAAAGACAGCCTAATTTTTTGAAATGGACCAGTTAATATGGCCTTTTTCTTCACCCTTCTATCCCATGGGTATAACATAAAAAAAATGCCACTTTAAGAAATAAATTGTCGTACTATTTCACGTTGATACAGTCAATGTGGCTTTTTTCTTCACCCTTCTATCCGATGGGTATGACATAAAAAACTATTAGTTGGAGAAATAAATTATGGTACTATTTCATGCTGTTTTAGTACCAACTAGTTGGAATTACAATCTCATCATTGAAAGGACCAAAGCACTCTAACATGGTCCCATCCTCTGAGTGGTCAAAGCACTCTGTTTTCATGGATTATGTGCCAGTGAATTGGCATCATCTAGCATGTTACAAAATAAAATTGTATTGAACACCAGACACAAAAGAGACTTAAACAGATTCAGTACGCATCCATTCCTAAGGACTTGAGTGAATATGACTCCAGCTCATAACATCTCCAGTCCATGCCTTATCAATCACGTCCAAGTCTTATTTTTAAGCAAATACCCACTATGGAACATTTAAATAGGTAATAAAAAATCAACATCAGTGGTAAAATTATTCTAAACGACATACCTGTTCCATGACGTGTTGTAGCTGGCGAAAACTAGTTGCTTCTAGTGAGATTTCATCCAACACAGAGCTCACACAAGAGCCCCCCTGTGTATATGATGATTCTAATTCTGCATCCATACCCAAACCATCTCCGTCAACTTCGTTCCGACCATCAACCTCTGTTTCAGACAGATTGACTTGCTTCTGGATAGACACTGGATCAGAAAATCCCACCATCTTTTGCATATTTGGATGGTTGATATTTCTAACGAATGAAACTTGTAAATCTTGGCACTTATGCGCCTTTCTTCCCTTTTCACTTGCCGGTGTAGCATTAGCCTCAACAACAGGACCAGGAATGCTGTCTGTCGCCTGTGCTTGATTTGATGCATAGGAAGACTCATTTGGTGAAGAAGATGGGTAAACGTTTTCCCCTGATTTTCCAGTTATGATGGGGCTGATTGGCATTTGTTCTGAAGAATGACCATAGTTCAAATGGGGATACGGAACATGCATATGCATGTAATTTAAGGAGTCCGGACCTGCATTCTCTTTGAGTAGCTGAAAGGCTGGTGAAGAAAAAGCTTGACAAGATGAATCTCCAAACAAATTCTTTACATCAGCTTTTTGCTTCAAATTATCAGTGTGATTGAAAGAACCACCATTTTCCAGGGGTCGTCCCTTTCTTTTTCCCTCTGATTGATTCATATACTTTGGCTGCTCCACATGCAGATTGATGTGTAACACAAAGATACAATTAATAAAAAAAATAAGAAAAGGAGGTAATAGTACACTAAAATTGATGAATGACTGCTGATCTGTGTTAAATTGTAAGTATTAAAGTGGGGAAACAGTGCAGATAAGGTATGCATTTAAGTTTCACAAACTACTTTATGGCAAGCCAAAAATTCAGAAAACTAAGGTTGTGCATTGCAGCTCCAAGGATATAAAAATCAACTTAGTTTTCATATATCACAGGATCAGAATGCAAAGTCCCTGCATACTGGATATCAATTACTACCTTTACTACAAGCAACAAAAAATGGCATACATGTAGTTTAGCAATGGTAGAAAGTATGTTAAATTCTAAACTCATGCATCTATTGTTACCTGGAAGAGTTAAGTGTGAATATCTCCTGATTCCAAAAGTTAAAATGAAGAGAACTAGCATTCAGAACCTAAATAAGATACATACTAAAATGATACTTAGCTAACCTGCTCAATGAGAATTAACTCATTCTTGTCTACAGATTTTGCATTCGCCATATTCATAGATGATAAATAGTCAAGAGCAACATCCCCAGTCATTTTGTCCTTCATAATTGCATTTCTTTTGCAAGAATCATCAGTTGAAGACCCCTGATTGTTTGGCCTAGCAGGTTCTTGATGTTCTGATATGCTAGTCAATTTTG
This sequence comes from Carica papaya, assembly GCF_000150535.2. Next base: position 651,151 of record NW_019014650.1, on the reverse strand, counting down.
AATTAGATGTTAATGCATCTTCAGAATCTTCAGCAGTATGTGAAGATGGAAACCAGCACAAATTCTCTTCATTGCTAAGGCTTCCCAACCCAAAAGTTGAATCACAGCTCCTGCAGATCAGAAAAAGTTATTTATGCAGAATATATAACTGTAAGATAAAAATTCAAAAAATACTGAAAACAAAAACTGTAAATTCTAATAGAATGAAAGGGTCCCCACTGCATCTGCTTCTGCGGTGTCCAGTCTCTTAACTAATATGAGAGAATGCACTAGGTTTCTTACTTTAGCTGGCTGGTCGGGGTATCAATTTTTAAAGAAATTTGTTAGTGGGAGGTGTAGAAGTTCCAAAGGACCATAAGATGAACCTCACTCTCATCCTCTTAAAAAAAGAAATGATTGCTTTCAGACCCCCCCTTGTCCTGGAATTTTATGTAGATATTTCCTGTGAAGCCAGTAGCGTTGGTGCATAGTGAATGCAATTTAAAGGTTTTTTCTCTTACTTAACCCCCTTCTCCCCCCCCCCCCCAAACTAGAATATGGAGAAAATATTAAACAAACTTCTCATCACACATTACCTGAACATCCTGTCAACATCCTCAAAATTTTCGATATCAGGCCAGCCATAAAAGAGATCGCTGCTTTCTTTGTCTTCACGACCATTATCAAAAAAGCTGAGGTCGCTCTCTGTTTGGGAGATATGATTAAGTGGATAGGGAAACAAGTCGCTACCTGTTGCAGTAGATCCACCTCCTAAAATAGGATTATCAGTGCAAAATTCTGTCCCAATGGAATCCATATTGCCACTCTTAAAGCCATTATTGGACATCCTTGAGTCCTCAGATGATATACTCTTCATGTCTTTAACTGAATCACCATCACATGGAACAGGAAACATACTATCAGGTGTGTGAGCCCAAGACTCCTTTTCTAACATTGTATCCTCCTTGATCGTAGATGGAAATCTTTTTTCTTCCTTTCCCTGAATAATATACTTACTATTATCTGCATTGCTTGTAATATCAATCATATCATGTCGTCGTTTTTTCCGGCTATCTGGCTGAACTGCATATTGATGCCTATATTCATCAGTAGGATGAGGGACTATATGATCATCACTCTCACCAAATTCGTCCCACACATTATCTTCAAGCTGAAACACCAAAAACAAAAGTTTACCACCAATGCTGCAAGATTACAAGAAAGGATACAAATGGACGAAAATCAAAAGAATAGATCAACAAGCTTATAAGATATCTAAATAGCAAAGAGAAACTTTGTGGATAAAAAATTTGTTAGATGCATACGAAACTTAAACAACCTGCAAAGCAGTTAATATAATCTGCAAGGACAGGTTCACAGTTGAACAAAGAGACGAAGAAGCAGGTGATAATCAAAAGTTTTCATTTCAAGAAACATCAAACAATTAAACAGTGATCAGACACTGTTAAAATCAGCACCTATCAAAAGCATTGAGAAATAGCATAAAAGATTCAATTGCCAGGAAGAATGAAACAAAAACATTTTATTACAAGGAAGACCGTGAAGAATTGAAGAATTGAACATGGACATATTCACAATCAGACATTTTAATTAGGGAGAAGACCTCATTATGAGATGTTTAAAACTATAAAAAAAAAAAAGTTAGACATTTGAGAAAAGCTTAAAAGTGAAATCGTAAATGTATAAAAGATTTGTACTCTCTTTCTCTATCAATAATCTTCTTTTTCAATAAAAAATATAGTACAATAACATATGCCACATACAAGTTACTCAAACTGATAAAAAGAAATTACCTGTTTAAAAGAGCATAACAACAATGAAACTATTTTAAGGACATAGTTAATTATCCATTCACCAAGAATAACATCTAAAGCAATATTTTCTACATCCAATTGGGTGCACAAGGACTCAGGATTTGCCATAGTTCTAATTAAATTTACCCTAATATTTGAAACGGTATAAAATAAAAGAACACAGATGATAATATAAAGAGAGAAAAATAAACTCAGAATCCCAGGGAACCCCTAATCATTTATATGAAATACAAAGAAACATCTGTAAGGAGATACAGAAATGACAAATTTGGGGTAATGACCATTTTATCATCCAAAATGTTTTGCTTGTTCCCTCCATGTAATAAAGCACTATATAGAGGGAAAATTCATATCCCATCCTCACAACAGTGTATGTAATAGTAGCTCCTTATAGAGAAGTTATAGAAGTACAAAAAAAAATATATATTTAAAAGTACCATGTTAGCAAGGTGAAAACCTTCTAAGCCTGTTAGTTTGCTGTACAACATAAAAGGTCAATCTCTCCCCACAAGCAAGACAGCATATGAAACAAAAAATTAAAACTCTTTAAAGCATAAATCAATACATTTATGTCAAAGTTAGCATGACTTAACTATGCTTCTAGGGTTCCCCCCCAATTTGTTATGAATCATTCAACCTAAATCTTACTCGTGCTCCATGAAAAAAGTCAGAAATTTCACAATGTGTTACAAATATGGATGAATTTAATGGTTTGGTAACTTGTGGCACTCAGTTTTCCCAATGTTAAACAATGCCTCACAGGCTTTCAGTTCTTACTTTTCAAGTACACCTTCAAGACGATGAAGATAACAGCTAATCTCGGGAACAGATAATGAACAGAACTGGAAGCATGAAGAAGCAAGCAAAAACATTGTCTCTATTAATTTTTTCTTTCTTTTTGCCTTTTGCAGTAAATAGCAAGAATAATATCAGTGCAATAAGCCAAGAACAAGAACATTAAAGAAATAAATGCTATCGATAACCTGGCAATCAGTTTATCATGCAAACAAGTCTAAAAATCAACTTTGAACTTACTAACAAATTTTTCAAATTTGCAAGGGTTGCACCACAGCAAGAAAATTGATGTCATATCAAGTTAAAGCCCAGAATCCAGCAGCCTTCATGCAAGCTAAGTAATTACCATCACCAATGTCCATAGATCAAGTTTTGCAAATTTGGTTGCAAATATTTTTTATGACTCTCACTAGCATCTCTATGGAGTTTTTGGACAAGGTTAGCTAACAAAAATTTTTAATAGCTCCAAGAAACCCGGGCAACCAGATTCCTTTTTGAGGATACACATGGTTTCATGTTAAAATAATCTAGATGCATGCTCCCTGCCCCATGATTAGAAGAAAAGTACTTTCACCCATTACTTAGGAATCGTTTCTCTTTAATCTATATGAGGCTTTATCAGCTATCCATAAACTAGGACGATTCAGCAAATAATCAGAAGGCTTCACATATCTGCTCCACATATGTAATTCTCTTAAGGTCAACAGTCCTTTTGATGTTTTCAATGGACATCACCATGATATATCAGAAGGCTTCACATTGCAGAGTCAATCTGCTCCACATATGTAATTCTCTTAAGGTCAACAGTCCTTTTGATGTTTTCAATGGACATCACCATGATGTAGGGGACATAAAAACTTTATTATATATATCCATCCACTTGGTATAAAAAGGTTGATTTTGAAGAAGCATCTAATAATCTTCTACTTGTTTGTTTTCAGTTCTACTTGTTTCCTTTCAATTTCTCTTCGGTAATGTTCAAAAGATATCCTACTAGTTTCAGAAATCAGTATGAAAAAATGAAATTTCTTCCTTTGAGTACGCATGCACTCCTCATGTTTTTCTTCTTCTTTTTAGAAAAAGAAAAAACAATAGTAGAAAGAAAATCTTTTAATACAAGAGAGCAGAACAATCCATTTGCTAAGTAAACAAACAAAACACTGAAAAGCAACATTGAGACTCAACCCATAGCGAAGCAAAAAATACCAACCTATCCAAAGGTTGTAGAAATAAAAATTTCGGGGATTAGGAGAGAGACCCAAAATACACCAATAAATTAGAGTATGGTCCAGAGCTTCCAAGTCACCTCAGAATGAAGAAGCAAATGAGTATTAGGTGCAGTACTTTAGCAGAAAATCAAACAACATCAAGTAAACCTCAATTACGTTACGTGCCTGTAGTAAATGATCGGTGTTAATCCAGTTTAGGAAAAAATCAACAGAATGTTCCAAATTTAGAGGGAACCTCCACCTTCCAAAACAAGCAATAAAGGCTTTATACTCTACAAGTTGGATTTACTTTAGTGCTTGAAGCAAACTTTCCTCACTATCAAGTTAGGATAAACTTTTGGAAATTATGGAATTTCATGAAGTATAAAGGAGAAACAAGTAGCTGACTTGAGTTTTTGGAAGTGCAATAAAAACCTATATCGGAAACCAAAGGCAAGGAAATGTTATAGTACTAATGAGTTTGGGCATATGAGCAACCTCAACTCTTAGCATTGACTCCCCAATCCTTCAAACTAGCACATTAACCTACCTGCCTCTTTTGTACTTTCTCTCCATAAACAAACTTCCTCAAACCTAATCACTATAATGTGCATAGTGTATGATATAAAAATGAACCATCTTCATCTAACAATCTCAAAAGATCTCCAGGGACCCTAATCATCATGGATTAGGGAAATGTAGATTATAAAAATGAACCAACTCCCCATACAATAAAAAGGCCCACATACCCAATTTTTGGAGCTTTTTTCCACAATAGATGAGTATGACAAGAGTGAGCCAAGCCATATATTAAATGGCATCATGAGCATCAGCTTGATGATATTTCTGACCAGTAGATCTTAAAAATAAAAGGAAAACTCACATCACAAAAATTCATCACAGTTAGACAAAAAACCGTATCTATCTTGAAAGGTTTAGAATGTAAAATCCTTTACATGAACTCCATCAAATCAGAACAAAAGATAAAAAGAGGTGGTGTAGGATAAGTAATGGTATATCCCACAAAATCAAATAGAGGGAAAATATAGGAAAGAGAATAAAAGAATGAATAGATAGAGGCAAAAGAGATAAATGAAGAAAAGTCAATTAATTATTTATTCTATATTTAAGATGATTGGTTGTAACTTCAGGATTAATTATTTATTCTACATTTAAGATGATTTGTTGTAATTTTAGGATTAATTATTTATTCTACATTTAAGATGATTTGTTGTAATTTTCGGATGTAAAAATATTTTATAGTATCTTATAAATCTTTAATATTTAGAATGATTAAATTAGGAAGTAGAATTCCATTAATTAGAGTATGCATATTTCTCTTACTCAGCAATATAATGTCACCGTACATTATTCTCTGCATATTTCTCTTACTCAGCAATATAATGTCACTGTACATTATTCTCTTTTCAAGTGTGAAGATTATCAAATTAATACAGTATAAACATAAGGCTTTTTTCCTACTAGTCTCTTTTATGGTATCAGAGTAAATAAAAAAAAAGGATTAGTGAGTTGAAAGAACCATGTCGGGGATAAGAAGAAATGATTTGGAGGCTCAATCTAGAGCTTCTAATATGTTTCTACAATTGTTCCTGCTATTACTGCAGAAAATACTTATCATAACTTACAGACTATAACTCAAAAATTTAACGGGAAGAATTTCTTGCAATGGTCTCATTCGGCAGCTTTGGTGATTAGGAGAAAAGACAAATTAGCCTTCATATACGATTTCTCTCCTCGTCCGAATGTTGTTGATCCCTCGTAAGCATTATGGAACGCTCAACAAATCTTTAGTCATAATGTGGTTAATTCATTCTATAGAGGATGAGATAGGTGAAACTTATCTTTTTCATTCTACAGCAAAAGAAATCTAGGATGTCGTCACTCTTGCCTATTTTGATTTGGAAAATTCATCACAATTGTTTGAATTAAGAAATCGCGTATGCTACCTCCATCAAGGTGATATGGATGTAACTCAATATTATAGCAGCTTGCGAAAATTGTGGCAAAAGATTGACATGTTTCATTCAACCACCTAGAAAGATTCTACCGATGCTCCCCTTTTCAATAAACTAATCCAAATAGATTGCATATACGATTTTTTAGTTAATTTAAATAAAGAGTTGGATGATGTACGTGATCGTCTCCTAGGTGTTTGACCTTTACCGTCCATATGAAATCTTTGCAAAAATTTGCTGTGGAGATCATCGTTGTCGAGTTACGCTCGGTGACATCGTGGCTGTCCAAGTGGATGTCTCTGCTCTTGCTATGAACCGTCCTTCCAATCGATCACAAAATTCTGTAAAAAAACATGTCTAGTGTGATTACTACCACAAAGCACATCACACAAAGAAGACCTATTGGTTGATTCACGGAAAGTCTGAGAATTTTGTACTAAATCGGTTAAAAAAAAAGGGGTCACACCACCGACTAACAAACTAGGAGTTGTTAATTTTACAAAAGCACAAGTTGAACACTTGTGTAGCCTTCTTTATAATTTTTCTACCTCTATCACAAGTAATTATGCAACAAGCACTCCTCTCATGGCAAGTCAAGGTATTTCGGAATCCCCTGTTAGAAGTATGCTAAATTCACGTGAGCAATGGATTGTTGATTTCGGGCTACCGATCACATGACCGGTAATTCTTATTTTTTTCTGTTCTATTCACCTAGTTCAGGATAACAAAAGATTCAATTGGCGAATGGAACTTTTTCTACAGTGGCCGGCAAAGGAACTATTTGCCTATCACCTACAATTTTTTGCAGGATATTTCTTCATGTTCCAAAATTAACCTATAATTTAGTTTCTGTTTGTAAACTAACTATCGACCAGCCATGTGGTTTAATTTATCAAAAAATAATTGTGTTTTTCAGGATTTGAAGACAGGGAGGAGGACTGGCAGTGCTAAAATCTCAAATGGCCTTTGCTATCTGTTGGTTTCTTCTTCACTAATGAATAATGTTGGCTCTTTTATGTGTCTGTCTATCATTTCTGTTGAAAAATAAGTAATGTTATTACATTTTCGATTGGGTCATCCAAGTTTTACCTATATGAAGCATTTGTTTCCTCATTTATTTTCAAATAAAAGTCTAATGTTTCAATGTGATATATGTCAATTGGCAAAACACACTCGCACATTTTTACCCACTCAAAATTATCACCATCTACACATTTTACCCTCATACACAATTTGGGGTCCTTCAAATGTTCCTACACTTTTCTCTTAAAGGTGATTCATCACATTTATTAATGATCATACTCGAATATTTTGGGTTTATCTTTTCAAAGATATATCGGATGTCTCATTGGTTTTTAAGAATTTCTACCAGACAGTTCAAACACAATTTAATACAAAAATCCGAATTACTCGTACCGATAATAGTACAGAATATTTCAATTCTATACTTGGTGATTTTTTTCCGAATCAATTGTATTTTACACCAAAATTCATGTATCAATATTCAAAAACAAAACAGTGTGGCTGAGAAAAAAAATTGTCACCTTCTTGATGTTGCACGTGCCCTCATGTTTTCAACAACCATTCCAAAACATTTCTGGAGGGTGCAATCTTGACTGCATGCTACTTGATTAATCAACTTCCATTAAAAATACTAAACTATAGAACGCTCTTGAATATTTTTTGACCTCCTTTTCTAATTACCATGTTTTTTCTCAACTAGAGTTTCAGATTTTTGGAAGCGTTGCTTTTGTTCATGTGCCCGGTCAAGGGAGGTCGAAATTAGACCCTCATTCTCTAAAATATGTTTTTCTTATATATTCTATAATTCAAAAAGATTATCGTTGTTATTGTCTCCAAAAAAAGAAAATATCATACATCTACTAATGTTACCTTTTTCGAGAATCAGACTTTTTATACTCGAAATTTGTCTCGAGTTAAGAGTGGGAGTGATCCAAATTTCTAGAAACAAATTAAAATAGGCAATGGTGAGATTATTTTTCCAGATTTAAAGTCCAAATCTCCACATATAAATTTAAATGAGAAAATTCCAGATTGGAAAACAATCCAAAAATCAAATCCCATCACACCAAACCTTACCTCAAACTCGTGGGAGTTGAACCGGGATCCTCTCTCACAAACTCCAAAAGTTGCAGAAAGTCCTAATCAGTCCACATTAGAATCTGTGATGAAAAATAAAGAAATAATCTTCTTAATCAAAACCGAAACCATAAACACAAATTTACCATCAGGAAAAACTTTACAGTCTATCCCTATTATCGATCATAAAGTCAAAGATCTGCTAACTTATTCAAGAAGAAAAAATCGAAAGAAAGCAAAGGACATTGAGCCCCTGCAATCTCAATCCTCAAATTTAGATTCAGATCTTGAGAATCATGATCTAGAAGTTCTTATGGATGTGAGAAAGAAAACCAGGTCTTCCATTCATTACTTATTATCTCAAATTTTATTGGGTATGATAAGCTCTCTGGACACTACAAGATGTCTGTTACAAATTTGATATAGGTAAAGATTCCAAAAACAGTGGATGAAGTCTTGCAAAAACCAGTATGGAAAGCTGCAATTTTAGAATAAATAAGTGCATTAGAAAAGTACTGGACTTCGGATGTGGTGGAAAAGCCAAAAGACAAAGTTGTTATTGGATGTAAGTAGGTGTTCACAGTGAAATACAAGGCCAATTGTACTATTGAAAAATGTAAAGTCAAACTAGTCGCAAAAAGTTATACGCAAACTTATTGTGTTGATTATCAAGAGAATTTTGCTTCTGTTACAAAAATCAAAACGGTACGTGTACTTCTATCTCTTGTTGCTAACTTAGATTGGCCCTTACAACAATTACATGTAAAGAATATTTTTTTAAACGAAGAATTTGAAGAGAATGTCTTTAAAGACCTACTACTAGGATTTAATAATAGCAGCCATGGCAAGATAGTCAAATTGCAAAAACGTTTGTATGGCTTTAAACAGTCTCTATGTGCTTGGTTTGACAGATTCATGAAAGTAATAAAAGGACAAGATTATATACAGCCACAGACGGATCACACACTGTTTTTCAAGCACAAGGAGGGTAAAATAACTATTTTAATAGTTTACGTTGACGATACTATTATAACATGAGATGATATTGAGGAAATTACCCGAATCAAGAAAGGTCTTACTTTAGACTTCAAAATAAAAGATTTGGGTGAACTTTAATATTTTTTTGGTATGGAGATAGCTCGAGAGTGAATTTTAGTATCTCAAAAAAAGTATGTCCTTGATTTATTAAAAGAAACTGGTATGTTGGGTTGCAAACCTACAAACACTCTTATCCCAATGTGAAATTTGGTAATTTAAAAACAAACAAATCGGTTAACAAACAAAGGTTTCAAAGATTAGTTGGAAAACTAATCTACCTTTCACATACTAGACCTGACATTAGTTTTACTCTAAGTTATGTCAGCCAGTTTATACATGCACCCACAGAGGAGCACATGACTGAAATTATACGAGTTTTAAGATATCTACAAGGATATCCGATAAAAGGTTTATTCTTTAAGAAAACCTCAAATCGGACCATTGAAACATTTACAGATGCAAATTGGGTAGGATTAGTCATAGATAGGAGATCAACATAAGGGTATTGTTCATTTGTTTGGGAAAACTTAGCCACTTGGAAAAACAAGAAACAAACTGTGGTCGCAAGAAACAGTGCAAAAGCTGAGTTGAGATCCTTGTCTCACAGTGTGTGTGAGATGATATGGCGGAGAAATTTACTAGGAAAATTAAAGAAACTAACAAGTGAACCACTAAATCTATACTGTACATAAACTGCTATCAGTATCATTCACAACCCAATTTATCATGATAGAACCAAACACGTTAGAATAAACCGTCATTTCATTAAAAAAAAGATAGAAGATGGGATGGTGTCTATCATCTATGTTCCAATTTTGAGTCAAACAGCTGATATTTTCATTAAGAGTCTCTAAAGCCTCGATTTTGAGAGGTTAGTTGACAAACTTGGACCCACAACATCTACAGCTAAGCTTGAGGGGGAGTGAAAGAAAGTCAATTATTTATTCTATATTGAAGATAATTGGCTATAATTTCATGATTAATTATTTATTCTACATTTAAGATGATTGGCTATAATTTTAGAATGTAGGAATATTTTGTACTATCTTGTAAATCTTTTATATTTAGAATGATTAAATTAGGATGGCAAAATCTCATTAATTAGGGCTTGTACATTTCTCTTACTTGGCTATATAATGTCACTGTGCATTATTCTTTTTTCAAGTGTGAAAATTATTCAAATTAATATAGTATAAATATAAAGTTTTTTCCTGCTAGTCTCTTTTAATAAAGAAGACGACAAACATTAAGAACAACAGAGACAGTAAAGTAATAGATAGAAACATGAAATAAATTCATTAAAAAATTATCAATTCCAAACTCGACATAAATTGTTAATTAGAAACCTTTACATAGATGCTAACCTTAACTATCTAATAGGAAAAGAAATCTAAAGTTTCTTAAACAAGTTAATGGCTAAAATTGACTATAAATTATATTTCCTAATTAGGAAAATAAAAATGACTCTCTTAAAAGGTACTATAATCAGCTGTTAAGGTCTGTACAGAAGAAGATGCTCAAAAGAGGAAGAGAAATTTACTTATATATCTCGATATTATATTAAGCCTAGTAATATAAAGATATTGTGTTGTGTATGATAATTCTGCACTTTATATTAAGTATGTGTATGATTCAGTTGAAGGATAACACAGAGGATGAAAGAAGAGGAAGGTAGTAGTTATTCAAATCTGGAAATTAGGATAAAATTCCAGAATAATATTGCAGATTAACTGCTCCTCATGTGCTGGATTTTATGTGTACTAAGAAGGATATTTAAGCGGGTATTGGTGTAATAGTATGGTAGAATAGTAGGGGAGAAACAAGGAAAACGTGCAGCAGTGACTGCTCTAAAATAACCACCAAACAACTGCTGCTCCTCCCTCTTACATAGAAACCACTAGCTGTCCCAAAATTTATATGCAGAAAAAGTTTCAAAATGTTTTTAGAGCAATTATAAGCTCTAAGAAATCGTCAAGTTCTCTCCTAACAAACACATACTATTAAAAAAAATCCAGAATAAGGACCACAATATAAGCCTTCTTATATAGGTTTAAAGGAGTCTACATCATTCTCCTCCACTTTAAAAACTGACTTTGACTAGTTAGTACGCAAATAGCCGGCTAAGAGTTTGGATTCAGAGTGCGCAACAAATCTTCCTCAATCTAAATAGCAGCATATTTGGATAACCTCTCTATTTAACAAGATGCTCATGGAATAACATTCATGTCCCGTATGGTTGCAATCCTAGTTGTTGGCGGCAACATATGCTGGAATTTTGCACGGCCTATACAAATATGAGAAAACAACGAGAAGCTCTAGAAAACCTCAATAAGGTGATGTATTCCAAAAATCCAGAAACATGATGAATACCACACGGTCACATAAATCAAGCCAATAGGTATTAGGTTCATATTTTTGAAGGATAGGCGATGAGCCAAAGAGGTGAGAGTGCTAACACTGAGCATTACTCTGTCCAGATTAGCCGGTCCAAAATGGACTAGCTAGTTAAGTCTTGACTGGACCAAACTAGAAATCCTTAGACTAGGAGAATTAAGATCAAGAAGACTCATCCATTCTGGTATAATCCAAATATGGACCGGCCTGGACTAGTTAAAAAGATAGAAAAAAAAAAATTTGAAATAAAAAATATAGAAAATATATTGTTATGGGTACCAAGAGGTATCATCCCATATACAAAAGTATTTACAAATCTGTTAACTTGTCAAAAAGGTTCTCCAAATCCTCCATCGACTATGGAGAATAACCGACTAACAAAAAACCAAGGGTGTGAAACCATCTATTCTTGATAACATCAAATCCATTCACATCATCCACCCATCAAAGGCCCACTTCTTTCTTTCCTTCCACACAATCCATAAAATGGTAAGTGGAATCATATTAGGGTATTTGCTCCTACTCCTTATGCTCTTCCATGTTCAAAGCACTTCCCTCACCGAACCTGCCATCACCCAACAGATACCTACCAACCTATAAACCCTGGTCCAAAGTTTGTGCACCATAGGACATCATAGCAAAATGTGATTGCAACTCTCCTCTGCCCTCATATAAAAGTAACACACATTCACCAAAACCTTACCCCTCCGTGTTAGCTTATCTATGATTAAAATGCATTCTCTACTACCCTCCCATGCAAAGAATGAAACCTACGGTGGGACATTACCTTCCATACCTGTACGAGATCCTTGCAGCAATTGCCATTACACTTGAACAATCGCTTGTAAAAAAACATTACCATGAAGGAATCATTCTTGGTAAGGCTCCACTGAGGGCTATCATTGTTACCGTCCAAGACAATAATGAAAGGATGCTTAACAACTTCTCATATTCACTTATTTCACGATTATTTAAGATTCCTTGATACCAAGACCTAGCCATTCCCAAGATAAGAAATAACATATGTTTATATACACACACAAACCAAAAAAGATGGTTACCAATCCTAATGTAATGTAACTTATCATCTTCATAACTTCTTATTTAAATCACCCAGCTGGCCGCTGCGTCTTCTCATCTTGTACTTCCTCATCTTCTACCGTCGACTCGCTGCCTCTCTGTTGGTTGATTCATCTTCCTCTTCTTCTCATCTCTATCGACTCACCACCAGCAACTGCCTCTCCTATTCTCTACTGCCTCCATCACTTCCTCCTCTCTATTATGCCTTCGGCACTCTTGGCTCTACTGCGTGCAACTACAGTGGTGTGTACATATATATATACATATATATATGTATTTATGTAAATGTGCGTGTGTGCATATATATTGAGTGTGATGTGGTGGAGAATATATATGTAACCATGTTGAAGACAACACTAGCTTGGTAGGGATAAATATCAATGGGGAGAAACAAAAAAAGAAAGAGATTATTATTATAAATTTAAATGAAAAATATGCCCCGACTGGCCAATTTTGTGGATTTTGTGTGGATCTAGAAAGATTGGAACAAAAGAAAACCATGGTTGATCATGAGAGCTTTCTCTCTCTTGTAAAGGGTTGATCGGATTTATGAAGATATTTCAGATAATTTTTTATATTCACATCGAAGAAGAGAGAATTGCAGAAGAGAGAAAAAAGAGAAAGATATATATGAATATATTTGTGTACATATTTATTGAATGGATTGTGGAGTATGTATATGCATATATCATGTGTATGTGTGTATATTGTGTGTTATATAACTTTTGTTAATTTTTTATTAGTTCTTAATTAAAATATAGCTAAGAGAATTCAAATGTTTGGAGCAATTTGGTCCACATAGTAATGAACCAGACCAAACTAAAAATTTCCAGCCCAATCCAATTTAGACAGAAGTGATATTAGTCTGATCTTTTATCTGAATATTTTCTCATTTTCTGTTTTTATCTTGGTCTGGTCTGGACTGGTCCAGTCCAGTTCTGGACTATTAATCACCCTAGTGAGTGCAAAGAGTTTGATTATGCATCACAAAAGTCACCAATCTAAAAAGGCTCATTGAGTTGTTATCCATGTGAGAGGTTTTCAGGTTATTCTAGTCGAAGAGATGCGATCACAAGGTGTAGCAGCCTAAACCTCTTAAAACTCCTTAGGATCATTAAGAGGACAACTTGGAGAAACAATGTGCAAATAGAAGTAATAATTTTTTCATTATCAAATACATCTTCATCACCTGAGTGCTCAATCAGATCAATAATTTGTATTTCAAGAGATAGTGAGTCATAAGATTCATGCTCAACAACCAAAGCACATCAAGTACACATGGAAGCAAATGTGAACCTTCTCATGACAAAGATGACACTAAATTGAAACCAAAAGATCCATTAGGAAGTGCTAGAGTTAGGTGCTTGAGAGATAGGATTCTTAGCTGTAAAATGGACTGAGAAACATACTTTGATTGAGTTGACTCCCCTATGAAAGATGACATTCAACGCTTATTACGAAATTCAAAATATTTCTTTCCAGTGCCTTTTAGTTGGATTCTTCTAACAACTCAGAAGAGTACAAGGAAACTTCTCTTTTAATTTCTACCCAGATAAACCTATAAAGAGTGACAAAAGAGTCTTCTCAAGTTCACATCTAAGACAGAGTTTCCCAGATCGAGATATGCAATCAGTTATGCAATTATTCAATTATTGCAAATGCAGTAATTTTTCAAACAAGCAACTGCAATATTAGGTAGGAAGGTGTTTTTCTTTCACCTTTTATTTCATAACCTCCCATCGTATGATAGTTAAATCTCCTAGACATTCTAAGTTTCACTGGGATCAATTGCTGACTTCCTAGCTTATCCTACCAACTTCATTTTCGTAAACCTACACCCTATGTCAGATGCATAATACCGCTCAAAATAACCTTCTAAGCTATTTAACTAATCCAAGAAAATACTAGGATACAAGTTACAATCATAGGAAGGAACACTTAACATCACTCATTTTTAGTAACTTTTATGTGGTCATCATGCCTAGTAGGTAGTGGCGAATGCCCAAGAATTTTGGGTGGGATTCTACCATAAATAACTTCCCTATTTGGAGCTTCATACTGATCGTACTCAAATTGATTATCATAAAAGAAGATCCCACCTTGCAGGATCTTGTTAGGATGACTAAGAAAATTACACATCGCTAATTCAGAGGAAAAACATTATTTCTAGGTCCATGAATAAGAAGAGTACCATGTGCAGACTAAACAAACTTCGAGGATTATTAGGCTACCTTGTGGAAGGTTGGGTGTTTTCTTCATATTGTTTTTGTTTTTCCAAGTGTTTAAGCACTTAAGCCATTTGTAACTCCACCGTAGCGCATATGTTATGAGTTTTTAGGTAAAGTTGAAGAGGCAATACAGTCAAGGGCAGCCATTAAGTTGTAACCAATGGATAAGAATCAAGAATCAAAGTCAAAATTTAATACTTCAAGAAATCCAAAAATTCCATATTCTACAATAATCTACTTGGATTGACTAACAGACTGACTCGGCTTGACTCATCCCAGCAGATTTTTTCACCATGACAAACTAGAGTTTTGATTTAAAGATATTAAGATAAGGAAGGCATGAGTTTTTAGCATTAACGTACTCACAGAAGAAAAAACACAACATCATAGATGTTTAGCATCATCAAACTTGCAAATATTCATAAACGAAGTCTTTTGAGTATTAAGAAACTATGTCTTACATATGAAAAGGAACGTAAAAAAAAAAGTAATGTAACCTAGTAAACTTGAAAAATAGCAAAAAGCCATCTCATTTAATTGAAAATGACTCAACAAGGCAAATCAATGATCTATAGGAGTAGATCAGATTCTATAACCTCTAATTAGAAGATTTTAGCAACAGGTCAACTAGAAAACTCGGAGGACAAAAGACCTCAGAAGCAATAAGACCATGGAGCTTTTGTTAATTCAACTCTTAATGAGATATAATACCCCATACTCTTCAACCTTTTATGGAACCAAATGTCACAGAAAATATAACATAATTTCTTTGAAAATGAAAATATGTTCCTTCTCTTTACCCTTCTTAGGAGCTTCTTCGCGAGCGAGAACTTGAATGCCAGGCCTAGACAAAGATAAACTAGCCATAAGCAATGCATCGACTGGAATACAGTATGAACTATGGAGATAAAAGGCAAATACAAAATATAGTAAATCAACCGGTACAGAGAATGAGGGAAAGAAATACAGATGATTCTTAGAGGATGACTAACAATTGACAAGAAACAGTATCGAAAAGCAACTAAATTCAGAAGTAGAACACAGAAGCTAACCCTCCGTTTTAATCCACCTAGAACTGTATAAACATTCCAGTTCAAGGAAGAAAACATGCTGATTTAGCCTCCTGTTCAGAGTAGAAGATTCCATGTAGTACTTTTCTCAATATAAGGAGAACAAGTTTTAGAGAACGATTAGGAAAAGAGAATGTTAAACACTTTAAGCTGGATGATCATTAATTCAAAAACATCTTCCAGGAAGCTGAATAGATATCTGGGTTCAATCAAATTTTTTATGGCTTATATTCATGGTTCAAATGTTTACAGCATATTCTCCACCCAAAACGGTTCAATTTATCCTATTAACACGTTGAAAAAGAAAACAGCTACATGCGAGGCCAAAGACAAGGGAGCACACAAGGTGGACTAATGTAAGTGTCTCCAATATAGTATAAAAAACAAAAAGATAAGAGCTAACACCTTCAGAAAAATGAAGAAAATATGCTAATTCACAGAAGATATTAGGGAAACACTAGCAACATAATTGAAAATTCAGAGAGAAGATAGCAGAAGTTATCACAAACATGCCCTCCAGTTGCTATTTAATTTCGAGATCTTGAAAAAATTGGAAGACCAAATGTCTGGAGTGACTATCAACACAGTCAATTTCCTCATCGAGAGTGGAGATTAACAATCGGTAATCACCTAATAATAACGAGTTTTACAACTAATTTTAAAATGCATGTAGAAAAGTCAGATTGAAAATGATAAGAGAAGGAAAAAATGTGCCGAGTCATTAGTTTCCCTAAATCAAATTAATTAATAATAATAGAATAAATAATCACAAACCAAGGTCTCTGATAATTCATATGACACATTTATATCTACTCAAATTGTAATAAAAAAAATAACATTCTTCTGAACCTTGAATCTGAATCCACTCAACACAATTCAACAGAAGAATAATAATTACCAATTCTTACCTTAGTAGCAATCGAGGCATAACATGTGTATGCACTATAAATGAACTTGTAATTTTGTCAACAGATTCCATAAAAACAAACATGAATTCCTAATTGCCAAATCCTAATTTCTTAATCTTTCAAAATCTTACATAATTTCAAAATAGAAGTGAACTATAAGATGCCAGTATAATTTTGATGATTTTCATACAAGGAGGTTGTCAATAAGCAATGACTTATTCCTATGGAAAGTAAACTGTTTTGATATTAAAATTGCAGATTCTATCACATCCCACATTCTACAGTTAAATGGAAGACCTAAACTTGCTAGTCAAGAAGACCAATTAGCCCCCATTGCAATAGTAAAAATTCTCAACTACCTATACGTATAGGTATGACTGAAGAATGAAATCAAGACTAAAAAGCGCCTTTCTCCTAACTAGTTAAGACAATAAAGGTGGTGCATTTTACAATCTCCCCCTTCCCTCCCGGAAAAGAAAACAAGGACTACAGCACCAGGTTACTCATTTCAACAAGTTATATGTTAGTAATCCACACAAATATGTAGGGATAGATTATCATGCAAATCATCATCTTTGGAAGAAAAAATAATCTGCTCAATAGAATTATCTTTGTTCTCAGAAAAAAAAATGACGGTTGGAATTAAGAGAAAAAAGATGAATCTCAACTTAAAAGGTTCACACAAATTATAAATAGCAGCCTACCTCATACATGCACAAGTCTGACATTCCTCCGAGGTCCTCTATCCACCACTAAATGCAAGGGCAGTGCTATTATTTGTCATTTTTTCTATGTCCCCAATAAAGTTACTGATCAGAAAACAAACCAATAATAATATTAGACGATAGCTTCCTGAACTCAAACTGCCAATAGAACAGTTGAAAAAACATAGAAATTAGAACAATTCCAGACTAGTCAATAAATAAATTCAGAGAACTCAAATCACATAAAACAAGTTTGGTTTAAGTTCTTAGGTCTCCAGACCCTATCTAATGAAAACAATCCTTGTAAAAAAGGTAATAATAGAAAAATCTAATCTAGAAAGATAGAAGACTTCCAGAAAAATATCAAATCCTGAAGATTGAGAAACAGTAATATTAGTTATGAACACAAACATTATATACATAAGGTTCTGTAAATATGTAAATAATCTATATATGGGTTGGCATCCCCTTGGTGCCTTTTAATATATTTTTATATTTTTTATTTCAAAAGAAAAATATACATAAAGCTCCACTTTGATGTTGAGGTGAGACATTATGATCTCAATTGAGTGCGCTGGTGGACTGAACTTTTTTTTCGAGAGAAAAGTATTCATTGCATTTTAAGCATTCTTTTATTGGAAGAGATATTGTTGTATTTAGCATTTTAATTTTTAACTTCATTTTTATGCTTCTTTTTCCATGAATTGGAATGATTAAAGTAGTGTTACCTATAACATCAGATAGTTCACTCCATTTCCCTTCTTACATTTTCTCATTACCCAAACAACAAAAAGATCATTTCAGTTCATAGAAATAAAGAGGCATAAACATTGGATCCAAATTGAGAGAGTGAGGTAACCCCAAGGAACAGTGAGAGAAGGAAGATTGTGGGCCTGGATTTGGCAAATCGGATCCAATTGAGGAGATTTTTTGGAGACCAAAATCGAGAGCTAAATGGACTAAAGAGGGAAATAGAAACACTAAGTTCTTCCATATCATAGCTAGCGATCATAGAAGAATAAATTATATGAAGGAGCTGGAAATTAATGGCGAAGTAGTAAAAGGTAATGAGGATTTCACAGATTGATGAAATCTCACGTTCAGAATCTGTTCACTAAGAATTCCAATTGGAGGTCCATGCTCGATGGTCTTGACTTAAATAGTTTGGAGGAGAGAGACCTTGTCTTTTTGGAACAAGAATTCCCAGAGGAGAAAATTTTGGAAGGTCTCATGCAATGTAGGATGACAAAGCTCTAAGGTCAGATGATATTAACATGGGTTTCCTTCAGAAAATTTGGGGTGTGGTTAGAGCAAATATAAGTGACCTTTTTAGAGAATTTCATGAATCAAGATCCTTTGTCAAGCACTTAAATTCTACTTTTCTAGTACCCACTCCAAAGCTTGAAGGGATTACAAGCATCCAATATTTCAAGCCAATTAGACTCGTAGGTAGTTGTCTACAGACTTTGCAAAAGTTCTTGCAAGAAGAATGTCCAAGTTGGTGTGGAGGGTGATTGGTGAGTGTCAGCATGCCTTTATGAGTGAGGGAGACTATGGTATGGTTGTAATTGCTTATGAGATAGTGGCTAATTTGATGTATAAGCTTGACATACAAACAGCATACGATCCATCCTCTTTCTTGAAGACCTTTATAGGTATCAAACAAAGAGACTCTTTATCTCCTCTACTCTTTATAATTGTTGTTAAAGAGATGGTAAATTAGGTTAAAGAATATAAAAGTAAATTATGCCCTTCATAATTTGTTGTAATTAATTGTATATTTTTTCCCGTCTTTGAAGAAAAAAATTTGTACATTTCCTCTCCATCCTAGAACAACTGTATATATGGGTTGTAACATTTAATATAAAACACATCAAACCATTCTTAATAATCGTAGTAAAGCTGAGTTAGTGAGTTCGTTATCCAAGTTGATTCAGCAAGTTGACTTTGCGACTCAACAGAGCTGGATCAGTTGCAAGCTGCAAATTCCCTCCCCATGCAGCCACGAGTTCCAAGTAAAATTCTTCTAATAATTTTCTATTTCGACATTAACTAGCATGCAATTTGTAAACGATGTTGGAGATAACATCCCAACCCAACATTGCAACTTCAAATATTAGTGAATTCAAAGTGAAGATTGAAAAATTAAAAATCCAACTTAGATCCCTGGAAAAACAAACAGATATCGATTTATTGATACACCTAGTGGGATATTCAAATACAACTTCTACCTCACATGGACTGAATTTTTCAAATAAACCCTTTGAAAATTCTTGGGATGTAGACTCAGGAGCCACAAAACACATAACTAATACTTCTAAACATTTTCATACACACACTAGATATAACCTTATCTTCATAGGGAGTCCATATTAAAAGATAAGGATACAAAATTCTTAATGAATTTTAATTTATTACCTTTTTCACATACCTCAAAACCATTACCACGAGAGAATGCTCAAAATCCACCAGAAAACTCACTACCACAAGAAAATCTTCAAGGTCCATACTCTCAAGAAATCATACTAGACCCTAAATTTTCTTAAGTGTATACAAGGAGAAAGATGTCAAATACTGAGCCAAGTCGGTCCAAGAATCCGACCTTTATCCTAGAACTAAAGTAAGTTTCGAAAAACTTATATAGTCTTGTGATAGTGATAATTGCACTTCATAAAGGTACAAGAAAATGTACTAAATACCATCTCCATCCTATCTCACAATTTGTGTAATTTGAAAAGTGTTCAATAATACATAAAAATATCCTCACATATTTAAATAATAATTATATCCTAACACAATATATGAGGCATTATTATATAAAAAATGAAAAAAATATCATGAGTGAAAAAGTAGCCACTTGAAAAGGAAAATTGAGGTGGAGGTCTATACTAGAGCATGATAGCTTGTAAGGAAGAGCAATAAGTGTTATATTTGACAACGAGGATATGGATTGATCTACGAAGTTTTCCTT
>NW_019014650.1:587954-603031 GCF_000150535.2 Carica papaya | reverse complement strand
AATACAATTTTTTTCATAAGTTATTCCACCGGACATTCTTAAATGTTTAGGAATAAGAATTCAATTTCTACCAAAATTAACTAAATACACTGAAAATAAACCAAGCAAGATCTTAATTATAAATTATCGAAAAACTATTCCATTAGTTGGCACTTTTTATGTTTCTTTCTAAAGAAAATGAAAAAAAAAAAAAAAAAACTCTTAGCCAGAAATAGCTTTGAACAAAAAAATTTCTCATCAATTTTTTTAAGAAAAAATTAGTATTTTGTATTACTAAATATTAACTCAAGCTTGATATTTTAATTTCTTAATATTTAAATTTATTGTCACACCAAAAAATATAACCTTTTTTGTCATACCAAAGCAAGAACTTCATCATTATTGGTAATTCATAGTTTGTTTGGACTTTCCATTATACACACACACATATATATGTATAAGTAATTGCACTAAAGATTAGTAGACCTTTTTAAAGACAAACCCATGATCAATATATTAACATCTTGAATGGTATTGCTCGATATAAAATTCTTGTAATTTTTGTTACAAATATTACGAGTTAATAATACTACAAAAAAAAATTAACTTAGAATATTTAAGTTAAATTGTGTTTGGTGTTGGCTAAGTTAAAATTTGATTCTCTTGAATTGAGATTAAAAAAAAATTTATGAATTTCTATACATAAAAAGACTTATTCTTTATACATAAAAATTAATTTTAAAATGATTTAACTGGTAAAGAATATTACTGAGATTTTTTTAAAAAAAAGACATAAGTCAAAGTTAATTACTCTTGTTAATAAATGACCAAAAAATTTGATATTTCATGACTAATATTTACATGGAATTTATAATTATATTGGATTTTTATAGAAAATAAAAATCTTTTCTTAATTTAGAATGAAAATGAAATTAAATTTTATTTTTGTTTCCAACTTATTTTATTGATATCATCTTCTTATTTTTAATTCATGAAATTAAAATCTCAAGTCAAGCATGGGCCTCAATCTATCAGAGCATTGTCAGATAAACACACAATCTTCGCAACAAGTGTCCAAATTATGTCAACATGTTTTTATTATTATCTTTGTTCATAACCCCAACTAATAAAAAAATAATAATAATAATTAAAATAATATTCTATGATAAAAAGATATACAATAAATTACTATATAATATGATGATATAAATTTATATAAATAATTAAGAGAGCTTTGGTTCTTTAAATTCTAGTCTCTTCTTTTCTTTTCCTCCTTATTTCCCTCTTTTCTCTTCTCTTTCTTCCCCTCCTTCCTAATTTCTTCTCTTTCTAATAAAAACTTTGCCAAAACAAGCTGCCCAACAGCTTAATTATTAGCTGTAATGGAACTCTGAAAGTGTCTCCTATATCGCATAGACTAGCAAGTAGATTGGTCACCACACTACAACCATGCCAAGTACCCCTCACAACAACAACAACAACAAGAAGTTACTAAATACAAAGTCCACGCATTGTCAAAGTGCTTTTGAGTAAAAAGCACTTAATTTTATACGTTTATTCCTGTACTTCCAACGCCTGAACAGGAGATAAAAAGTTGCTGAATAATAAAACAAATAAGACTACTATTTCTCACAAGTACACAACTCGGTACTTGGATTTGGCCAATCATCATCAATTTCACTGGCATGGAAACATTATTGAGAAAGCATCCACATTTTATGGTACAGCAACAGAAATTGAATCCTACATTCTATACACTGTACAATCATCATACAGTGAGAATTCAAGCTACCAAATACCCGCAAGATCCAAAAATTTAAACTAGTGGGAGCAAAATTTGCTTCATCTTTTACAGACCACAGAGAAGCTATTTTCAAATGCGGCCTCGCAAAGACAAAATTTTTCCATTACCAGACTGCTAATTTCCTGGTGGAATCTACTTTCGTAGTAGATACATAATAATTGTATCAGTTTGTGGAAAAGAGGCTAGTATTAACACAAAACAACAACAGGGCCAAGGGGGGCTGCGAGAGAAAGCAGATCACTTCTTCAGAAGCTTCTGAGAGAAAATCCTCTTTGAGTAGGGGCTGTTTCTTGCGACTGCTCTATGGACTTCGATTGTTTCAACAAGTAAATTGTACAGAGAACCCTGATGTGGAAATATGGATTAAAATAACAATATAAAAAATTAAGCAGAAAAACAGCAAAACCATGATTTACATTGCTGGTAGATCAAAGCACACTGGTGAGTCTAATATGCATACTAAAGCTTGCATGACCAGATTATTTTCTTCCAACCTTATGGTACTTTGTGTGTGATTGAAAAGCTTATAATCATTTAATGAAATAAGAAAAAGTAGATTTATCCCTAGTCCATTATTGACATTTGATTAGACTTTGGCACCATTACCTACGGTTCCATCTAAGGATTGTGTTAGACCATGATACCACATAAAATGAGGCATGTGGCAGGTTCATTTCAAGATTTCATGCTTCCAAGTAGTCTTCAGACATGACATAAAGAAAGACAACCTTTTTATGGCCAGAGAAAAAAAGAAAAGAAAAGATGTGTGCACAAGTATATATGCGTTTCTGTGACAGCATGAGGGATTCCCAGACCTCTGTTTTAACAATTAACAATGGAGTACTTGCGTGTACGTGTTTGTATGCATATGTGCCTGCACGTTTGAAAATTTTCCTGACCTCAGAATATCGAAGACCTGCTTGAATAACATAGTTTGCATGTGGGTCTTGAAGCAACTGCTCAAAATGAGAAACAGAGAGCAATTCATGGATGATTTGCGACCGGCCATCATTATTAAAAACTTGAAGGCACCTTTCAACCACATGGCTGCTGAACTTCTGCGTGGACAGGTGCACATAGTTTCCTTCAAATTGGGAAATCAAATTTGACGTAGCAGATGGGATCTTTAACTCCAGGATAAACTGCACAACATAATTTCTGCAAAAGAGAAAACAAAAGCTGAACTCAGAAAAAGGTGAGTATAACTCGAAAGCTCACTAATTCCAAACAAAGAGAACAAGCCAACTGTTGCACTCTAGTATTTAAGTACACAAATATCGAAAACAGAATAATAATGCAGATTTCGAAAATCTTTCACAAACGGAGGATTTCACTGTCATGGAACTTTCTCCTCCAAAGAAATGGGCAAAAAGGAACAACTATTCTGTTAAAGCATGAAGACAGTTAATTTTTAAGCATAGAAGAAAGCAATGATGGATTTAGAGGTTCCAGGTATAAAAAGCAATGAAGTGATGAGATTTTAGTTAAGCTGTTTGTAAACTATCACAATTCTAGACAAATGCATCTACCAAGTTGACTCCGGAAAACCCGAAATCCTTATCTTTCCCTCAACTTCAACACTTAGAGGAAAATGAACAAAACTTCTACAAGTAATCAGCATGACCTCTTAAAGACAGAATATTTTTTCCCTGAATACTAGAAGGGCTATGCAAATCTAATAGCTTTTACAAAGGTGAAAATTCTTATTCTTGTTGAACCAGGTGGCAGGGGTAGACTTAATTCTAATGGTCGCCCAAAGTATAATATACAAAATAAAAATTTGCTGTTTGACCACAAAGTATCAGGCCAAAGCTTCCACTAGATACTGAACATTTTTTTACCGGTCACGTCTTTGGCCTTTCCTATTCTCCTGAAAGCTTTTCTACTTTAAAGAACGAAATAGCCATTCATCACATCATTTAAGTCATAAGTTCCCCCACACACGCAACATTTTATCACTTCAATAAGTTATTATATATCCTGGAATGGACTCTTAATTGTGTAAACAATGTATTGAGATTTTGTAATTGTTGTTTTCTTTTTCTTTTTCTTTTTCTTTTTTTTTTCTCTCTCTCTTTTAAACCTCTCTTAGGGAAATTTGAAACTCACTAAAAAGAAAAAAGAAAAGATGCATTCTCTTGAAGGGATTGCAAGTAAAAAAGTTCTAAATAATAGTGACAAGAGGACATTGTTTCATTACCCATATGGATCTTCAGCAAGCAGAAGTCCACTATTTGATATTTCAGCAACCAAGTGTTCTCGATACTGGCCATTTGAATGACTGATACAGCGCTGAAGAACACAACAGCCATGCTGATGTGTTGCAATGTCAACACAGTATTTTGCAGCAGAAACAAAAATAAACTGCCAAAATAGTTATACAAAGATACATGTCAGTTATATAATAGGGAAAAAGAAGGTGGAGAAAATGCACAGAAAGAAATTCAAAGCATAACTTAAATACATTGACAAGAAGCTTATTAGATACTATGATGTTGGAAAGCAAATTCACCAGAAAGTTTTAGGGTTCCAAGACCGATACCACCTTAGATTACATCAACTTTTAACTAGATGATGTCATTTTTTATCAAATTCTGTCTGAGCACAAATCATTAGCTCTTCAATAACTGTTCAAGAAAAGTGTCATTGACTTTTCAATCTATGCAAGCATGTAACGAACAGCAATATAAATTTCCAAAAACCAAGCATACGAGATACAACCATGGAGGCAGCTTTACTGACTAAACTTCATTAATAACTAAAGAAGCTCTTTAGTTTATAACAGAATTTGACACATTTACCTCTTGTTCCAATCAGTTTCAGGCAAACAACAGCCAAATGGCTTTCCCACAATCAAGGGTCATTTCCTTTATCAATGAAGAGTCCCTTACTTCTCAACTACTCTACTGATCTCTCTCAAACATCTATCATCAATGATACACTTCTGGAGCAATGTGGGACAATTTACCAAGAGTCAAGGGCCATATACCCATAAATTCATATTTATGAACTTGTAATATCAGAAAATGTATAATTTTCATTAAAGATTCATTTATTTTCTGAGTTTTCTTTATTTAGAAATCATATCAATATTGCTTACACACTCACAGTTCCACCCCTCTTCCAGAGATTAAATTATCATATGATAGCACGGTAAACATAGGATTCACACCATTGCTATCCAGGTTTAAGTCAATGCCAAAAAGATCAAGGAAACATATTGGTATCTTTAGCTTAAGAAACTTATATAATTGTTAATAACAAGTCTCTAGATGTTAAAGAATCTTCAAAGGTTTACTATATTTGATGGAATAATTCATTTGTAACTATTATCACCGTCTTGAATAAATAATCAATTTTATCCCTATTAATGGCCAAGTATTTTAGTTATCATTACAAGGACCCCAGTGGCATATGAGCTCCCCATTTTGCACATTGCAAGCAAATTATGCTCTTGAAAGGCTTAGGAAACCCATGTTGTGTTTAAGCATTCTTAACGCAGAATCTAAATGGACATTTTACCACCTTGAAAGATATATTCCTCTGGATTCAGGAAAGAAACTCTTTGAAATCTAGTTCCTAATCTAGTAACAAATTCCTCATTGACCAGAAGGTAAATACTTCGTTGCAGAAACAGCTTATAAAGAAGCAATAGATTCTGATCTGGTTTGCAAATTATCCTCACATAATGCAGCACCAGAGAAAAATAAAAGGCTAGCAATATGAACAATTCATATAATTCCGAATCCCTTTGGTGCACCATACTGGTGTTCTATGCCTTCCTCAAAGGGGTCAAGTTGTTGTGACTATGTGAAGGTAATAATCACATGAGATGATGAGAACCAAAACTCATTAATCATGCTAAGTCGGAGGAAATGCTCAAGTATTGATACGAGGCAAGAGAACCTGTTTTTTTTTCTAGCAAGGACAAGCAACTAAATTGTGAATGGCCATCACATTATCAGGATTAATTATATAACAGTTTCTAAGTGATGCATTAGCTTATTTTAAAATGATTGGACGAACGGATGCATTAGCTTATTTTTCATCTGAACTGCATTAATTAAGAGAATTTCATTTTTTTATTAGTTTACACACAGAGAAAGCTAACATCTCTATACCCTTGATCAATTGCATAGAACACATAAGAGAAGGAAAAGAAAAATTCATAAATGTGAGTCCCTTCCTAGTTCAGCAGAGGAACGAAAATGAACTAACAGAATATAAAACGAAATGTTGAAAGCTTTACAATCTCAAAATCCATAAATATTATCACCCAGAAATTTTGTGTTAAATGGATTAGAATACTACTTCATGAATATGAAAGGAAAATAAGTAACTCAATGTCATAGAAGATTGAGAATGTGAATCAACACCTAACCCAGCAGAGAAGACACAAGTGATATGAGACAATGACTGTGAAGATTATATTTATTGTTTCTCCAGTTCTCCAGAGGCTGTGACAATGAGTATTATCCATACAAAGAGAAATACACTAGCAATATTTTTAACCACATATTCATGAAATGAATTTTATGTGAAAGCCTACCTCTTTCTTATTCGAAATGAATATGTTCGAGATATCTTGTTTACGAGAAGATGCTTTCTAAAATATTTATATATTAAAAAAGAAGAAAGCACGCAAGACAAATTCTATATTAAATTAAACAGTTGGCACAAACATTCAATGAGAGTTTCGAAAGGCTTGTGTAAAATAAGAAAATAAAACTGAGACAACCATAAAATGACAAAGGTTAGAGACTTTTACCTATATTTTGTCAACTTAAAATAATACCTTGTTATCTTCATTGCTAAGGCATTGCAAGCATCGCTGCACAACATGATTCCCATTCAGATCCTTGATGAGAGCAAGAAACCCCGGTTCAAGAGCTGATATAACTAGTGAAATCTGCTGCCTAGTCTTGAGAGTCTCAATCAACTTCTGCACCACCCGAGTGCTGGAAGAACACAAAACAATGTAACAGTGGCCCTAACAAAATTATA
This sequence comes from Carica papaya, assembly GCF_000150535.2. The sequence goes on along the minus strand of NW_019014650.1, from coordinate 596,244 downwards.
TGAAGTGAAGTGTGCGTTCTTACCCATGAGTGTTCAGAGAAATCTGAACAAGCTGTCCAGGTTCTTCAGTAACCATTAGCAGAATGTGCATTTTCTGTTCCTCAGTACACACGTCCAATAACTTCTGCATAAGATAATTCCCGAATGGATTCATCATAAGCTCAACCACATGATCAATTATCTCATTGAATATTAGCTGCACATCTTGTTTGGTGCCTTCATCAAACACTTTCTGCAAGAATCGGCAGCCATGTTGATCCTTTGCTATAAAGTAGATATTCCCACGAGTTTCTGCCAAGTAGTTACATCTAAATGGCAGAGACTTGGCACTACGAGCATTTGCATAAATTCCTGCCATTTGAGACTGGTTATTAAGCTGTGACCTCCTTTCTGGACGCCTACTCATGCCAATTTCGTTCAAGGCAGCCCTGTTTGAAACCCTCGGAAACTCAACTCCCTTGTTGGTGACGTAATTGAAACCCTCTCCTTGAATTATGAAGCTGCCCTCACCATTAAAAGCATCAAAGTCTGCTCGTGAGAACTTGATGTTCGGAGGTGCTTTAGCCCTGCCATTAAATAAAGGCACGCCATATTGTCTCAGACTTTCAACATTCAAATGAGGCCCTTGTTGAGTCAACCGAGGAGAAATTGGGACATTCAATAAACCACCTGTTTCTTCATTCCAGTTCATTCCATTTCGCTGTGAATAGAGCAAAGCATCGGCCACGGAAATTCTGCCTAATGAAGAACTCAAATTGGAAACCGGACTCCCTCTGTGGTGGTGATAGTTACTAGTTTGCTCATTTGTTCTGTGCCATATAGAACCAATTTGGCCATTGCAACAATTCAATTCCTTGTTAGGAAACAAAGCAGAGGAAAATCGTGAACCTAATGGACTATTTACTTTATAATCCTCCTGTAATCCAGACAATGCCGTACTCATCTCGCCATGAAAACTCTTCATCTTTTCTTCAGGTAGAGACTGAATTCTCACATGATCAGCATACGCTTTCTTCAGATTAGCGGGAGTCCTGTATGCATCAAAGTTGATTTGATCGTTAAAGTGAACCCCATTGGAGTTGAGTGAAAAATCCCTTAAAGTATAATCCTCTTGTTCCCTGGTAATGTACATTTTATTGAGATTTCTGCAAAGACTCAGTTCATCAATCACGCTCTCATTGGCTTTTTTCCCAACCAGTGAATCTGGTAATTTCGAATCCATCCATAATCCGTCTGGGCAATGAGAAGCAGCATAGGGCATATGAGATTTAAGGGAATCCTCCAGTGGGGGAGGAGTTGGTGATCCATTGTCAGAGAAAGAATGACCGGCAGAGAACAAACTGGAAGAAGAACCATCTGATTGTAAAGAGAAACCACTTACGGGCGAAGCACATGCATACTTATAATGCCTCGATTGCTCATCATCATTCCCGCCACGAGTTGTCCTGGTGGCGGCAAATGAAGCAGTGACAGGAGCATCATAAACATGACTGTTAACATCATGTTGATGATGGTGCTGAGAGGTATGATGATGAGGATGATGATGACGATGATGAAGACGATGCAGATTATGCGATGTGGCATGAGGGATCTCATCCAACAACATTTCAAGCTCCTCATCACCCTTCATGTTTCCTCCACCACTCTCCTCAATCACAACTCCCCCAAAATCAAAACAAAAGAAGAAAGGTGTAAAAAAAAAGAAGACACAGAAACAATCAAAGCAATCCCAGAATCAGAAAACCCACATCAGATTGAAAGAAACGAAATATTTCATATCAGATGAAGATTCACAGTTGGGTCTGCACTCAAGAATCGAGATAGATAAATATCGAGAAGAAGAAGAAGAAGAAGAAGAAGAAAAGGGCGGTGTCTTTGGGTGATGGGAGTATTTTCAATTTGCATGGAGTGAAGAAGAACAAAGCAAACAAGTGATTCAGGTTTTGGGTTTTCTTTTTTTGTGTAGTTTGGTGAAGCATGCAAAGATTGAAGGATTGCATACGGTTTTTTTAGTGAGGAACCGTAGGTATTCACACCACGTATACGGTCTCTCACGCCATTAAAGCTGGAGAGGAGAAGACGGTGTATCTTGTGTCCAGAGAGAGAGAGAGAGTATATATGTTGTTTCCACTCTATATAAATCTTATATTAAATAAATTTAAATAGAATTAAAAGCCCAGAGTGAGAGAGAGCAGACACAAACAAATACACCGGTATTATATAGTAAATCTTTTAAAAGAAAATCAAAAATAAAATAAAAGAATTATTTAAGTTGCCACTCCTTTTCGCATGCGTGTACCGCACGCTCCCAGTTAGTGTGGGGACCACCCCGAAATTCACTGCCGATTTCAGCTTCGTGGCAATTAGCACTTTGTTAAATATTATTTTAATTTTTCAAAACAATTTTGACACAATTTATTTCTTCTTTAAATATACGTTACACGGTCAATAAAATAAAAATTAAAAATACATTATTTAAAACATAATAAATTTATGTAAATGAAATAATAATTAATTTATTTTTGGAATTTAGTAAAGGAGTATTTAAGGATTTTGTTTGATTTGTTTCGGTTATTCGTATCGACGCTCCCAACAAACTTTCTGGAGGTTTTCGCAGGTGTGCGCGGTCCGCTGGAATTACCAGATTACCCCCTCTCTCTCTCTCTCTCTCTCTCTCTCTCTCTCTCTCTCTCTCTCTCGACCTGGCTTGTAACAGTCCCAAGAATACTCCATTTGGCTTTTGTAAAGCAATGTATCCACATGTTACACGACCCATCGGGCAGTCTCTAACCCGTTTTGGTAATTTTCTATTTTTATTTATTTTTTAATTCATAATGAAAATAATTATTAATTTAATTCCATCTAGTATTTTAATTAATTACTTCTAATTTTTTATTTATAATCAAAATTTTAAGTATTTCAATTACATTTTTATCTGTAGTCAAAATATTCATATTTTTACTTAAAATTTACGAGTTTAAAATTTATTAAGAATATAAAGTCGATCATTTTTATCTATATTACAAGTAAATTATTGTCAACTCAAATAATATTTGATTTAACAAAATTTACGAATTAATTCATTAATGTATCGATTGGATTATAGTCATTAATTTAATTTTTCTCAAATGAACCATGGCATATCCTAAACAAAAAAAGAACATTCAATTATAACTAAATTTTATTAGTTCATATAAATATAATGTGTTAAAAAAATATGTTTTTGTCAACAAAAAATCTCTTTCCATTCAATGCATGAATATGTTGATAACTTAAAAAATAATAAGTTATTTGTACTCGCACTTTAGTTATTTAATAATTTATTATATATATTGTAATATTTTTTATAAGCATCACTGATTTAATAATAGTTTAAATTTATACTATTAATAATCAAAAGTTTAAACTCAAATTAATAATAGTTTGTATTTTTTTAATATAAGATTAATATATCAAATCTCCATCATTAAAATAATTGATATTTTCATCGAAATCATATATTATAAAATTTAGAATTATAATCAGAATACTCTATAGTATCCAATATTACATCAAATTAGAATTACTAAGTTAACACGTGATTTAATATCACTTGTAATGCACCAGATCTTCAACTCGTGCACAATCTTTCAGACCTAAATTATTGGCTCTTATAAAGTTTACATCAAATTATTAATAATGTATAATTTCAATTTTAATATAAAACTCAATAATTATATATAATTATCACGCAAGATTAAGGAATCATAATTTTAGCATAGTGAATATTAATAATAATTATATATAAAATTTTAGTTATATAATAATTCATTACATATTATTTTCTCATTATGTATAATCTAAATTTTAGTTTAATTTTATTTTAAAAATTTTCAAAATAAACTGAAACCAAGTTTAAATTTGCGATTCACTTCTCAGTTCATATCGAAATTAATTAAAATATATATATATATTTTTTGTTTTCACTTTCCAACATTTTCAAAGTTAATTAAATGTGTAAAAACTATAAGAACTTAAATTAATTAAATATATACTTGACAAGATATTTGCATATTGTTATTTATAAACATATTTAGTTAACAAACTTTTTAATTAAAAAAAAATTAGTTTAAATTTTTAATTCATTATAACTATTTTAACTAGAAAAACCAAACCATCACGAAATATTTTTTGTCTTGTAGTATATCTTTCCATGTATATGTACATATATAATGACTCTAAAATGCATATGATCTTCAATTATTGTATTTACAGGCCTGATATTAGTAATAACATCTCAAAACCTAAAACCAATTAATATCGTTTAAATCCATAGAAAGAAATTATATTACTTTTAGAAAAAGTTTGTATATATATATATATATATATAATGAAGGTTCAGAGCGCAAGACTTGCAAGCAAATCCGTGGGCCAAAAATATCACGATCACACGTATTAATCATGGTATGGTAGCTTCCTTTTTTTAGAGATTTTTAGGTTGGTTTTTTGGAATTAAATTTATAAATAATGTTAAATTAATTTGTGAAATTATATTTAATTTAGTTTAAGTAACATGTAGGAGTTTATATCAAATCAGAATAAAATATTTTAATTAGTGCTGTTTGTAATTGTTCGTTTATTATTTTAAATATCTTACTTGAATTTCTAATTTTATTAATATAAAAGAATATTATAATTATTAGATTCTTAAAAAGGAAATTTAAGAAGGTTAAAAAAAAATCAATTTTGTACGTTAATAAATTTATTACCATCCACTTAAGATAACAATATATATATATATAATAACATAAGTTATAAATTCGTGTAACAATTATTTATATATATATATATGTTTCTTTTGTTCTTGCTTATTTTGCATTTTATTTAAATATGTAAATATTTATATCAAAGATTTATCTAAATTATATTAATTTTTATGAAATATAGATATATATTTATCAATTATTTATTTATTAGATTGCGGGTACTTTCTATAGTTTGAATTCAAGTCTATACTTTTATGTTATTGTTATAAAATTTTTATTTTTTATTAATGTTAATTCAAATCTATACTTTTATGTTCTTATTATAAAATTTTTATTTTTTATTAATATATCTATGTCATATAATTAATAAAATATATATTTAAAAAAAAAAAATTAACATAAATTTTATATTATTTTAAATATATATTATTTAATTTTTTTCGCTGACTAATATTTAATCAAAAAAAAATATATATATATATCTTCTATACTAAAGTCAAAAGAATCATAAAAACATATCTTGTACGTAGCTTACAAGTTGATAATTACTTACCAGCAAACTAATTCTTTTGATTTGCCTTACCTTTTTTTTTTTTTAAATGCTAAAAGTAATTATGATAAAAATATTACATTATACCTCTGTTTTAGCAGTTAATTAAGATGATTAAAACATTTAAAGTGGTTAAAAAATAGTTTTATGCTTTCGTTTTGATTGTGAAATAAATTAATTTAATAAATGCTATTCCATCGGGTTCTCCTGGTCGTGGGCAACATTATTACTATTGTAATTATTTATAACAATTTTTTATATTAAATAAAGGAATTATGGGGGGAAAATAAACAAATAAATGTGCATATTTATTTTATTTATATTAATAATTCATATACTTGAAGTTTCTGTAACATAAAGAAATTTTCGAGGAAATTGAAGATATACACACATACACACACATATATATATTTGCATAACTAAATTAGAAAGAAAGTATTTTTTTATTTGTAATTATATATAGCACATTAATGTATAATTACAATAGTATTATTAAACATTTGATTGTTTTGTCATTTATTTGGGAGGAATTTCTCATTAACTTAAAATAGGCTGAGCAACAAAAAAAAAAAAATCTTCTTCAAAAGTCTTTTATGGTTTCCTTAGAGAGCAAGCAGCTTTTTTTTTAAAAAAAAAAAACAATTATTAGTTAAGCATATTAATAATTAATTTCTCCATTAACACTCACCACCGACCAATAATTGATTTCCACGTGTCCATTTTTGTTAATCCGTGAGCTGATTTCCACGTGTCCAACCTACCTAAACGTTCACATGGAGTCGAAAATGATTAATGTTTTAGTTAAATTATTAGTCAAATAACTTTTTTAGACCAATGTTATATACTTCAATCTTTATTTATAAATAATAAAATGTAAATATAAATTAAGAAAGTATATAAAAGTTAAAATGTTTATGCTCCAACTATAAAATTTTAAGAAATTATATATATGTATATGTTTTTATAGGAGGAGTCTGAGCAAGTGAATCTTACCTTAATACCCAAGTCGATTTCATCGTAAAAACAAAACGAAGAGGTTTGTTTGACCATTAAGAATAAATAATTTATCATATGTATCTTTATTTTTATTGTATTATATTTTATCGTATCATATTTTGATATTTAAAAATTACTATCAACCCTTCTATGTAGATCCGGATTAATCCTTAATTATATAGTTTTGGGGCTATTTTTTTTAACCCATGCCAAATCTGCTAAAAAATGGCATCTCCCACATGTTTAAAATTATCAACCCTACTAATTACCATATGGAATTAATTTGTAACGCGATGATAATTAATTTAGGTAATCTACCAAAACAAATTAATGTCAAATTTAATTAATGATAATTAAATCCTCATTAATTTTGGTAATAGAAATTATAAAACTATGAATAGTGTTTTTTTTCCCTAAAAAAGTATACAAATAACTTTATGAGACTGACCCAAATTAGTACATTAATTCAATTTTTTTAAAGAAGAAATTCTTGACGAAACAAAACCGTAGGATCCCAACAAAGGCCCAAAGAAGCCCCTCGAGAGCCCAATATAACTTCGCAGCATTCTCAAAGCTAGAGGTTGACGGAGATGGAGAAGGGCAAAGGAAGCGAGGAGAGATGGAGCGGAGCCTTAGCGAATCTGACGGAGATGGCTGCCAATTTGGACTCCTTGCAGAAGCTACTCCTCAAGAAAGCTGTCTTCGTTGACGAAGAGACCTTCGCTAAAGCCTCTCTTAGCGCCGAACAAGTCCGAACCATCAAGGTCCGTCTTCTTTTAGGCTGTACATTCGTCTGCCGCTCTACCTTGTCTTACTTAAACGATTTGATCTTGCCTAATTTGTTTCTAATTTTAGGCTGTGCTTCTTTACTTGTTATTGGTTTTGTTGCTAATTTGCTGAACCTGCTACTTGAATTCCGATTCCTAATGTCTTCGTTCATTTAAATTCTTATAGATGTGCTTGATTTCTACTTGTCTGTTCTATAAATGATTACGCAGATTGAGCTATTTGGGTCGTGCATTTATCTCTTTTCACTTTTGGATTTTATAATTAATGTTCTTTATTTTGTAAACAATTTTTTTTTTTTTGGCCGGAAGCGGTGTTGATGCATTTCCCTCTAATTTGTTCATTGTATTGCATAGTTAGTTAATTATAGTCAATTAACTAGTATCACCTTTTCTTTAGTCCGTAACGATCTTCTAATTTCTGGTGAAATGATCCTTTTCCCTTTTTGTTGTAAATACGATACCAGTCTTATAAAGAAAACGTATCTGAAGATTGCGTTATCACAAAATTGATGGGTCTGCTGTTAGTTAAACATCCAATTTAAAAGTTTTGGGAGATAAGTGCAGACAGTGAAAATTTGAAGGATGTTTAGTACAATTTACCCAAAATGATTATGGAGAGAGTTGATAGACTTAACGAGAATGCTAGCAGGACTATGCAAGTGCTAGTGTGTGCATTTATACACTATTACTTGCATATTCTACATTCAGAATCCATTCATCATATCGAGATATATTTATTATCTCAATACAAAATTTGGCAGCACCTTTTTGCTCATATTGTTACTTGCTTGTAGTTCATATGTAGATGCTACTGAAGTACTTGGATGGTGACATTTCAGGATATTTTTGTGCCTAGGTTCTTGAACAAAGGGTTGAGACTCTGGAGAGGGAACTAGATGCTGCTATAACAGCAGCTGCTCGTGCACGTTCAGAAAAACGACAGGCTGAGGCAGGACAAAAGACTGCTGAATTACGTGCTCAAGAAGTAACGAGAGAGCTAGAGAACACGACAAGTATGTGAAATTCAAGCCTAACCTTTGGAATCTAATATCTGACATGGACGCCTAACTTTAGCTTTTAAATATTTAAGCATTATAGATTTTCCAAAAGTTAGAAACATACTAATTTTTACTGCAGCATCAGTAAAATGATTGATGGAAATTTTTCTCAAAAAAAAAGAAAAAAAAGAAAGATTCATGGAAGTTTTGATG
>NW_019014650.1:563867-573982 GCF_000150535.2 Carica papaya | reverse complement strand
TCTATGGAGTTATGCCCAGCTCAAGGTAGTGTGACTCCTCCATTGATTTTATGGAAATACACAATTACTTTTACATATATGTCTATCTCTGGACTCTGGATTTACGTTGACATCTTAATTTTGCCTTTTCTGCTTCCTATGTGTTATAAAATTCTAGGTATGCGAGGATTGCATAGGAGAAAGAGAGAGCTGTGAGTTGTTGCAGAAGCTTAGTTACTGCAATGAGGACATATATGTCTGTCTTGTAAGGGGAAAGGAAGCTCCAAGATCAATTCTAGAAGCCTCTGAGTCCACTTTTTGAGCCAGATCGTCGACTGTCTAAGCGTTCTCGAAAGACAAACTATGGGAATTTAGTAAATCTGAAGGTTTTCTGGCTTCCACTTCAATATACCAGTTAAAGATGATGATATGGGGAATCCCTTGGGGTAGGCGATATTTAGCAATACTTATATATGGATCTTGATCATGTCTTATACTTGATGTATCCTTATTTTCTTCTTCCATTTGATGATTTATAGGGAGCTTTATTCAAGTTTTAGAATTTCAGGGTTTTGGAATTTGTCAAACTTTTGAAATCAACGTTAGGTGCAGGTGTAGTTTTGGAATAGAAGTAGAAGAGAAAATTTTAGGTGAAACTTGTATTCTATGTAGTAAGCTTCTATGGTTGGGACTAAGGTCAATTGCGTTTCTCATATGAGGAAGCATTCTTGCAATGACTTGTACAAGGAAGCTGACACTAAGCAAATTTTGTGGGAAATGTGAACCTAGACTAATGCTATATTGTCTTGGAGATCTGAAAAGTGTGTTTCCTTTCCAAACAGGCAAACATATCTGTGCCTGCATGCATATATAAATATATGCTGAATGTAATCATAGTTATTCATGGTTTTAGACCATGTTTAGATGCATAACATTTATTTACATATTAGATTCATTTATTTACTTGTATGATGACATTGCATGAAAATTGACATAAAAAACTTTATATATAGTGGACAACTATTTAATATTTTTATTATTTCTGTTACAAACCTTTAGAATATCTTTTTATGTAGGCTTTTGTTTCCCTCTCTTTTCCTTGTTTTTTGGGTTTTATGTTCTTCTGTTTTCTTTTTTTTAGGAGATCGTCTCTTCCTCCCTTGTTGTAGTTCTACTCTCTTTTCTCATTAATATTTTCTTTTATAAAAAGAAAAAGATGTCTTTTCTGTTTATGCATTTGCATTTTTAATAGTTTTCCTGTTGTTTAAGATAAGTGTTTTGCCCACAGGCTACTCATGAAAGATTAACATGTGCAGGTTGTTAAGGAAAACCAGATCCTTCATAAAGGCACCAAGATAATTGATGAGGAATCTGCCACTCTTGCAGACATGAATATATTCCCCGGGGATAAGCTTTGGGTGAAAGATTCTGAGATTCATGAGCATCGAGATATTGCTGGTAATTTGCGTTATTTCCCTAAACATGAACTGTTCGGATAATGAATTATTTTAAGTTCTAAACTCAGTTATTTACATGTAACTTCTCATGTCAATGTCTTCAACAGATGAGCTCTGTGACCAGAAAATGGATGTTCAGACCACTGAAGAAGGATTTCGTGGGACATTGTTGACAGCAGATATCTCGTCCCAAGCTGTTTAAGTTGCTCTTTGTATTATCAGCATGTAATATTCTTTGTAAATATTGGTGCTGTAAGAAGGAAACTATGGAATGTTCGACCAGGAAGTTGGAGGTAAGATATCATTTTGTTATCCAACCTGCTTCTATTTTGTTTATTTTATTTATGAATAACTGTTAATTTCGGTAAGTAAAAATCATATTGTTTCTATCATAATCATCGTCATAATAGTTGAAGATTATCTGATTGATGAAATTCACAAAACCTAGTCCACTACTACAATTACAGCACCCTCTCTGTTAGTGGTTTGACCAGTTTCCTGTTCTTTTTCCTATGGCCATATGATGCAATCGTAGATTACGCCCTTGAATGTCTCTCAACACGGTTGTGTTGTTTGTCAAGTTCTACAATTTGGTTTTCTATGTTAGGTCATGATTGGGTAATTGGCCAGTTGTAAAACTTCGCTGGAGGAATTGGGCTCCTCATTTAAGCTTAAATGCTGAGAAAGGGAGTTTCTTTTCCTTGTGCGCTGCTGCCCCTATGATTTTGGTGTAAGTTTATTAAGCATTATGATATGGGAGTTTAACTTTCTGAGAACTGTATTAAACAGAGTCCTGGTGGATAGTGGATGCTAACTTCCAGCATTTCAATATGGCAGTACCCCATATGATCATCCTTGTGATAATTTGATGGACTTGTCACCAGTGGCAAGAGGATATACTCTGTGAAACTTTACTGCAGGAATATTAATGATGCAATGGACAGAGCACAGATTCTTTGTTAAGCTTAAATGCAAGGGAAAGGGGTTTTCCTTTCTTTTTAGATCCCTGTTGATGTTGTTAAAGCTATATCAATATTCCCAAGTTGATAAAGTTGCTATAAGAGTTGCTGTCCTCGTGAAGGCAATTATTGTTTTCCCAAGTGCTGTTTGCCTTTTAACTTTTTTCTGAGATTACTGAAAGAAGTTGTTGGAAAAATCTTTCTCCTTTACGTAGAAAATGACAGGGGAATAAGCTTTTCATACGGGAGAAACCCTTCATGTGAGGACAAATTGGACATGGTCTCAGGATTTGTCCTCATGAAAAGCATGACTTCCTTGTAAAACATAGGATGTTAATGTTAATTGCTTAGTGTTTTTTCTATATTCATTAGGAACCTGTTGCTCTTATGAGTTACAAGGTGGGACTTAAGCTGTTAATGACCTTCTCTGGGTATAAACAGTTGTGGACTCGTAAATTAGTTGATACTTAATATGGATCTTGATAGCATTGATATATATTGTAGAATGCTTTGCCAACTGCATTGCATGCGCAGTCTCTTTCAGGAAATGAAGCTGATTGGTACTGTCCCAATTAGGTTAGAACTTCAGATGTAGTACATGATTTAGCAATTTTGGTCCTCTTGCATTCCACCTTGTCCAGGATTTCTGTAGATAATTTGGTGCCACAACTAAATCTTTATCTGTGTACATGTATTGCTTCTGCTTTTTCTCTTAGTAAAAGTAATACATACGTGACTTTTTTCTTTTATGAGATGGTGCATTTATGGATACATAGAGCGCCCACCTTCCTGCCTCCTTGTCTCATGTTTGTTGTTTTTTTTGTAACCTTTTGCAGAGGAAGCTGCTTGCACAGGGTTTTTTTTAGGTCTCATCCATTTTGGAAGCCTGGGTTATTTTTTGTATATGATAAAGCTCCTGAAAAGTTGTCAATTTTGTACTTAGAGCTGGAGATATACTGCAGTATTCTGTCTCATGATCAGGCCATCAGGGAGCAAATGAGATATGTTGCAGGTCTCTAGTTTGAGGACTTTTCTATGAGTTTTGTCAAATTTCCTTCTGTCAAGTGCCTATATAGATAAATATTAACCTTATTTTGTTTCTGATCTTTATCATAACCATGTCTATCTGTAGCAACATCTAAATTCTGTTCATTGGATTAAGCGGGGAAAAATATAGAGCTCAGGATTCATTATCAGTGTTTTTTAGACAACTTAAAGGTCATTTGCTTTTTCTTTTCTCAAAAAGAAAAGATGAATGTCCTCTGATGATTCCTGATGTGGCTACATTAATATGCATAGATACTTACAAGTGGTAAAACAAAGATTTCCCTGCCCCTTACCCTACACACATTCCTTCCCCTGCAAAAATTTATATACATGCTTGTACATTTCACATGGAGCTACAGCTACTTAACCCTCCAAATGGGGCTCTTGATAGTCTCGCTTTTTCAACCCACCTCTCTTTCAGTTGGTGGCTGTAAGGAGTTGAATGGAGTGGTTGATTGACCAGTTGAAATTGCGGGAATGGATTGGGAACAATTAGGTATGCTTAATATTTCCCTTCAGTTTTAAATATCTTGATGGTACCATGAAACAATATATTATTTTCCAAATTAAATGTTGGGTTTTATGGGAAAAGAAATAATAAGATAAGTAGAAACTTCATATTGCATCTCATGTTTCTTTCTAATGCTGTGCATGTATAAAATAAAATTCCTGTAAAATAATATTTTAAAAAGGCTTGAAACTGAGATATGGAATGATATAATTGACCAACCACTCGGACCAAAACACAATAAAACAAAACCAACCAAAATTGTTTGGTACCGACCAAGAAAGCCAAGTCGCCAACTAAGCACGCTGTGTATGTGAGGAAAAAGGTTTGAATTGAAAAAGACTTGAGTGGGTCAAACTATTTAAAGCCATCGCTTGTGAGTCCGAGTGCGAGAGCTGTAGTCGTGGGCTCCCCGGAACCACCGATCCCAGCTTGCATCTACTGGACCTTTACTCCTGCAACATTAAAATACAATGTATCTATTTCCTTCTCATCATTTAGAAGTTAATTTTATAATATTCACATATTTGGATTTCAACTCGACGACCAAGTAAAAATATGTGGGCGTGTGTGTGTGTATATATACATGAATATATATGGTTTCATCATATAATTTTATATTGATATCTTGACAAAATAGAGTGTTGTTAGAATGTGGGTAGGCTCTCCTACCTTTTTTGTTTTTGTTTTTTCTTTTCTTGCTCAACATAAATAAAAAAAATTCAACATCACACATTGGTTTGAAATTTTCAATTTAAGAAATTTCTAATTTTTCATTTAATAATCCAATATTTTGTTATTTAAATATTAATTAAATTAGTTAATCAATTTATCGATGAATGTATTGTTAAGTTTTTTTTTTTTTTTTTTTTTACTTTTTTTATGATTATAAGACAGTAAATTGGATTAATATTTAAACTAGGACCCACTGAATTGTCAATAAAAAAACCTCAAATTAAAAAAAAACTCAAACCATAAAAGAATTAAACTGAAATTTAGTTAAAAAAATAATCATGAAATAATGGTAAAGGTTATGTTTTCATACTCTGGAAGCAGTGGGTCAGGAATGCACTCAACGCTTTCCACGAGCCTGAAAATGAAAAAAGAGAATCGATATTATATTTACGTTTTAACCCATTAATCATCTTACATATTGTGAATTAATCAATAAGAAAATTTTCTTCTTTACTCTTTGCAAACCAAGGAAGATTCACCCACTGTCTCAAGTTCTTCCAGCTCCTCCTGAATCACAGATTCTCTACGTAAGAATACTAACATATATATATATATATATGTACATGTCAAAAGAGATGGGAATAGGATCGACCTTGGCAATGTTAATTTGGTTGTGAAGATGGGCGACGGCAGCTGCCAACCGATGGTTCCCATAGAAAGCAAGAGGATCTGCTTTCTGGGGAAAAGGAGAAGAAGACCCTTGTTGGGTTGATCCATTGGCTTCTCGTCCTGCTGCTTCTTTGCGCTGTGTTGAGTTTGATTCCATAGTTGATGCAGATTGCCGGTATCCTACTCAAGCTATCACCTTTCTTTTGCTTTTATTTATACTATCTCAGAGAACATCAAAAAACAAGGCATAGAAGGTGAAAGAAGAAAGAAACATAGAATAATGTAGGACAGGTTTGCATACCCCATTATTTATAAAGAGTGGAGAGTGGACCAACCAAAGAATAATTAAATAATTATTTGGTAATAATAATCAAATCATAATCATAATAATAGAAAGTGGGTTTTTTCTAATAAACAAATGAGAGGAATGGTCAGAAATATACAGTGAGGTAGCATAGGGAACAAGGCATTTGGATTCATTGGATTTTGATTTAAAAACAAAAGAGGAAGAATAGGGTGGCTAATTGGCTAGCTATGGTTGGTGGGGAACCAGATAAGGAATGGATTCCCTTTCTCCTAATCCAATATCACAATGTTCCTGCATCACTCTTTTTTCTCTTGTTTTTGTTTATTCCGATTCCTGATTTGCAAGCAGAAATTCATGCTCATTTAATTTTTTATACTAATGAGTTAATCCATGACAAGGAAGTGTTTTGTTGCACAACCTGCTACATTCTATATCTGACAAATGAATCAGTATACATCAGCTGAAGTTCTACATTTCACAAATGAAGAACTGAACATGAGTTTAAAATAATAATATTATTTTCTGGGAGTGATCAGCCTTTAATTAACTGATCATGACTGATATTCTCTGATTTGTGTTATCCAGAAACTTAAAGTAGGCATATCTCCATGAACTCTTTACCAGTAAAGGGCCACAAAAGCCCCAAAATCCCACCACAAATCCCACAATCACGCTCACATAGAACCATAGCTTATCATGACTGTCTACTTCCTCTTTTTCTTCTTCAACACTGACTGTTGGCTTTGAAGAAGTACTAGTTCTGTCTCCTGGACACTTTGTGAGGAGAGGAACACCACAGAGCAGTGGATTAACCATGTAAATTGACGAGTCCTTTAGTGTTTGGAGCTGACTACCTGATGGAATCCTCCCTGTCAGATTGTTGTAAGATAAATTCAAGTGAGCTAAGGAAGTGAGAGAGGACAGAGACTGAGGAATTGGTCCTGAGAGATGGTTGTGTGACAAATCAAGAGTTTCCAACCATCTTATGTTTCCAATATGTTTCGGGATACTTCCACTCAAATCATTCCTTGATAAGTTCAAGATTCCCAGAAAATAAAGAGTTGAAATTTTATCTGGGATTTCTCCTGAAAGATGATTTCCTGAAAGGTCCATGCCATTGACAAACACAACGGTTCGGCTATACTCTAGCTCCCTTCCTTTTGTCCTCACTACCACATGTCCATCGTAGGAAATCCCAAATCGTCTTTGAACATCATGGAATATGTCATAGCTGCCGTTAGCCAAGGCCTGCAACTCATTTATACAACTGGGAATATTACCTGATATGTTATTGTGGGAAAGATCAAGAAAATGAATATAAGCAAGACTGCACAATTCCGGAGGAATATTCCCAGTGAGGAAGTTCGATCCAAGGAGTAGAATAAGAAGTGATGAAAGACTTTCTCCCATCCATGCTGGCACATTGCCGGATAACCTATTGCCTCCAAGATCCAAGATCATTAATGCTGAACAAGTTCGCAGAACAGTGGGAATTTCCCCCTGAAGATCATTGTTGCTCAACAGCAGTGCATGGATGGATCTTAAGTTACCCATCGATTCTGGAATTTCCCCCGATATGTTATTGTTTGATGCATCTAGAGCCCACAACTTTTGCAAATTATTCCAGCAATCAGGAAGCTGCCCAGAAAATCTGTTACCTCTAAGGGAAAGAACTGATAAATTCATCATTTGGCAAATGGATGTTGGGATACTACCATTGAGGAGGTTCCCTGAAAGGTCTAGTTCTAATAAACTGGGCATTAGCTCACCAAGATTTTCAGGTATAGACCCCGAGAATAGATTATCCCGAAGATCTAACAAGTTGGCATTTGTGGACCAAACAGGAACTGGACCTTCAAACCGATTTGAACTCAGATCTATCAAAGTTAAATTAGGAGACACTAAGTGGTGTGGTAGCTCTCCCCTGATTTGATTCTCGGATAGATCCAAATAGGTAGCTTGAGAAGCCACCGTAGCAAACCATTCTGTTGGGATCATGTCAGAGATTCCTGTATTTTTAAGGACAACAAAAGTGAGCAAGTCTTGACTCTGAAGCCATGCTGCAAAAGCAGGGCCAACCATACAGTTCTCAATGTGAACAGATTTGAGCATGAAGGGTGGGAACCAATCATAGGTCACATTGAACACAAGGGACAAGGTTGAGTCTGTGTTCTCAAGTTTTATACTTTCCAATCTAGTGAGGTTTTTCAAATGAGTTTCTGTCAGAGTACCGCTCCATTTGTTTAGCTCCAGATTCAACTCGACTAACTCGAACAGTTGGCCGAGGCTTTCGGGGATTGTCCCGTTCATCTCATTCTCAGACAGGTCCAATGTTTTCAAGGATAACAGATTTCCAATAGATGTGGGGATGGAACCCCAAAAGAAATTGGCTGACAGATCAAGCTTTTGCAAATTCGTCAGTAGTCCCAATTCTTGAGGCAATTCCCCACCCATCTTGGTAAATCTTAGATCCAATGACACTAGTCTGTTTGTTGGGCAACCATTGAATGCACCCAAAAACTCATGAAGGGTTATGTTGAATTCATTACCTGAAAGATCCAAAATCTGTAAGTTGCAAAAACTCCCGGGAATAGGAGCAGTGAGCTCATTTAAGCTTAGATCAAGTATCTCAAGACTG
Source organism: Carica papaya (assembly GCF_000150535.2). The sequence continues at coordinate 565,743 of NW_019014650.1, read as the reverse complement.
GTAAGATTAGCCACCCAAGTTGGGAATGAAGTTCTGAAGAAATTGGTTGACATATTGAGGATGCGGAGAGAAGTGAAATTCACCAAAGCAAGATCAAGGTCGCTGTCTTCAATATCGCAGCCGGGTAAATGTAACTCCAACAGAGAAGGAAGCTTATTAATTGTCTGCAACCAATCTCTGGATGTGTTGTAAAGCATTACAGATCCCAAGTTAAGATAGTCCAGAGAGGAGAGACCTGATAGCCAGTGCAGGGACTTGGCTGTCAACTGCACATCAGAGTAAGCATTAAGATCTAAGTACTGCAAGCGTGTCAAATTTCCCAGTTGAGGTGGAATCTCTCCGGCAAACGAAGCCGAAGCAAGATTCAGATACCTCAAATTTTTGAGCATACCAAAGAAGGGAGGAATTGGGATGCCTCTGAAATAATTCAAGCTTAAGTCCAAGTAATTCAAGAACTCCAACTGAAGCAAAGAAGAACTTATGTTACCCCCCAAACAAGACTTTCCATCAAAATCTTCAATAAAGACTGTGTCTCTAGAGCGGAGTGGATTACTGAGGTTGATACTGGTGACATGAGCCGTCCGATTATCACATATAATGCCTGCCCAATTGCAACACTCTTCACCAACCCATGAAGAAAGTCTTTTTGAAGGATCAGTCAAACCTTGCTTGAAAGCTATAAGTGCTTCTCTTTCTGTCTCAATGCATTGGAGAGCATCAGCTGAACACAAGAAAAGCAAGCAGACTACCAAGGGAGAGATAAGTTTGAAGAGAAGATTCAGGCGCACCCCCATTTCTGAAATCAAGCAGATAAACTCTCATATGCACCATTGTCAACTCTTTCTAAGCTTTTCAGGATTTCTGAATTCTTCAGACAATTTTTGGATAATTTAGAATAAGTATATTTTACATTTTATTTCTAACTTAATCCTATAATTGCTAGTAAAACATCCGATAACTATTATCTTAAAGATCAAATTATACAAAAAGAAAAACAAAGCAAAGATTATGTATCTTGAAGATGGAAGGGATATTGATTTTTGCGGTCAACAAAAAGCTGTCGAAAAATAAATGATTGGTGTAAGAAGACAGGTAAGAGCCACAAAGGTCCTGCTCAATCGTCCTCTTAAGCCCCAAGTCAACAACTCATACAGTCTTGGTTTTTTGTTTTTTTGAGAAAGAAGTTCAAATTAGATTTTTAAAGAAAATTGTGATGCCATCAAATGCTTCCAAAACAAAGTGAAACGGTAACGCATATTGCATTGCATGAAAATTCCATGTTAGCATAGTTTTTAATATTAATGGTCAACAATTAATACTTCAAACCCCACATACACTTCTGACATGAACAATAACTATATATATATATATATATATATATTTGTGAAATATCTACAAATATATCCATCAAAATAGGTAATAAAAATATGGATGAGATGAGCCCAAGATGCCTGTATAAATTCTTTAGGTCTAATTTTTTGTTTTTTTTTTTGGAAATAATTATATACGACAAAAGTTGTATTACTTTGGTGACGAGGAAGTACCGAGTTTTCTTACATTTGTTAGGCACTAGAAATTAATTTAAGTGTGCAGAACTAATAAATTAAGTATAATATAATCGTTGTTCTTTTTTTAAAAAAAAAACTAATAATAAATCAAAAGAAAATAAATGTCATAATAAACATATTGCCCAAATTAGAAAAAAAAAAAACAAAATAAAAAGTTAAATCGTTGCCATTAATAGTATTGTATTCTACCGTACACAAATTATAATTTCAGTAGAGTTTTGCATTTAACAATTTTAGTTTTGATAGTCAATAAATATTCACTTTAATGTAATTTTAATTATGTATTAGACGGTGAAATCGTGACAGCG
>NW_019014650.1:533939-558551 GCF_000150535.2 Carica papaya | reverse complement strand
TTGATTCTCTCTTTAAAGAAATTATGTTCTCTATCCTTGTCACATCAACTATTCTTGAAAGGAATATTACAGAAACCCGTAAGGGAACACGAGAAGCATTTCGTGTTAAAAAGAAAGGATAAAAACCTGATGCATCAAAATGGTTCACTAGAGAAATGGGAGAATCAATGTTTCCCAATATCAAATTTTAAGATCCAACAGGAGTTGGAGTCCTCTAAAGGAAAGGGGAGTAATGATCAAGGGTGATCTTATAATAATAATAATATTATTATTTTAATTATTTTTATTTTTATCCATTTCTATTTTTATCTAATTAAAAATAAATTAATAGTTTTAGTTTATTTACTAATCACCATCAATAAAAACATGTGTCCCCCGTGAAAGGATCATCAAACTCACCTTGACCGAAAATTTAGTCACCCACGTGCCGCTCCCTCTATGATAATTGATTTAACAGTATACTAAATCAAACACATCATATAGCAATTATTCTATACTTCTCATCTATGTCTTTTTATTCAAGTTAATTTTCACAGCTTATCTAACTTTTCTTTTGATATTATTTCGATCTATTATTTCTTACTTTCTCCCTTTTTCTTTATTCTCTTCATTAATTCACAATATTATAGTTTTCTTTACAATTTTATTTTCCTTTTTCAAATTAGCTGTCATTTCTTGATAACTTTATTTTAATTTTATTCGTGTATGTTTCCTTATTTTTCCTTAAACTTACTCATTCCTTACTCACTTTGGGTTCCCTACTCCATCTGTAAGGTTTATTGAATTGTATATAAATTCTTATGGTATTTGGTGCTTTTTTTTTCATTTTTCCTTCACTTTAACTCATCCATTAGGTTGATTAGTAGTTCAGGAAGTTTAATATATTCTAAGTGTACTTGGTTTATTATTAAGGTTAGATCTCTTGGCCCTTGGATCATGCCTGTCTAATTTTAAGATTTTGCTTATTGGGTCATCTCTCTGTTTAATGGGTTATGACCTGTTTACGCCATGGATAAGGCCCATTGCCATGTCTAGTTTTTGGCCCACTAGATCTACATCTTCTTCTCCATTATCAACTCCTAAACCCTAGATTATCTATTGTCATCATGACTACCTTATAGATCTCAGGTTATTTGCATTCACAGTGTGTATTTCATTTTTAATGTAATGAACTTTAAATCATTTTGTACTTATCTTTCGAGATTAATCATTCAACAAATCATTTTACATGATTAGTTTGAGCTAAATCACAATTAGATTAAACGGTTAGATGAATTTTACCCTTCTCGGATTATATTGATGGAAATTGATTTGCAACGCTGATATTTGTCTTCTTGAGCCGCACAAGCACACACACAACAACATTGTATTGTTGCAAAACCAAATCTAAAAGGGATATACATGTTTTCGATTTCGATATGGGAATGAGAAAATAAATAATCACCTTTCATCACACTGATGGTCACGAGATTTAGAAGGGCTCTTTAGCTCCGTCGTTTCCTTTCGCCATTGCTCTTTCTCTCTCTCTCTCTTCACTTCTCTAGTCAAGTGAAGGCTAGGTTTTTTTTATGGGGTTCTAGGTAACTTTGAGCCATTAGATCCCAAAATTAATTTTTAACCGTTCGATTTTTCAGGGTGTTACAACAATAGCCTAAAGTTATTGATGTTTCAAATTCTTTGTTGTAGCTTTGGATAAGGTAAAGTTATTTAATTCTTACAGCTTTGTGTCCTACCATACCTGCATTATCTCACACATTAGTGATCAATCTATCACCTAGGATATAAAACAGAACACCATGAGGTTGGTTAAGTTTCATTCATATAGTTGATACAATTACATGTGTTAAAATTCTTTATACGAAGAACAAATGTGATATCTTTACAGCCTACTTTGGAACTGTCATCAGAACTTACAGATGAAAGACAAGTGAAAGTTGACATCCTCCATAGGCACATCCAATCAAGCTAGCTGATGAGGGATTTTGATGGTCTAGCAACAGTTTCTTCCAGCAACGGATGGCTATTCCTAGAATCCGATCTATGACTCTGCCTGACAAGCCTTTGCTTTCTTCTCAGACTCTCACGCAATGGAGTAAAGAAATCATGCTTCAGGGCATCCTCTGCACTGATCCTCAATCTTGGGTTCACAGTTAGGCACTTGTCCAGAAGATCAAAGAATGATCTTGGTATTGTCTCAAGGATATCTCGTCTCTTTGTGTTGATTTGGCACCACTGTTTTAGGTCCATTGATGGTAGAAATTGTGTGTCATAAAGTTCCTGCAAGAGAATGGTAGTTTCTCTAGTTTAGGACATGTTCAACAAATTCTTGTTTTCACTAAATCACAGGTAATGAATGCAAATACCACGGGAAACAAGGATTCACGGTTATGCAATTTAGCTACTTCCCATAGATCTTCACTGCCTCTTAACTTTGCAATATCTTTCAGATTCCTGCTAGAAATAGTGACATTATTGCAACTTTTGAAGTACAAGGATAAAAGTAATAGAAAAGTTAAAAGGTTGTTACTGTTCTGGATCGCCAACGAAAGGTGTTCTCCCAATTATCAAATAGAGTAAGGTAACCCCAGCAGACCATATATCAATCTTGGGGCCTTGATAGGAAGATCTTAAGCAAACCTACACAACAAACTCAACATCAGGCTCTAGTACTTTTGCTGAAAAGTGAAATCTCCAAAGAAGATTCAAGTATGATAGGAGCGAGTGGCAAAGTTGGAATTTCATACATAAAATTTCCCCTGTTTTTGAACATTTTTTGTACAGCCTTTTTCCTTACAACCACAGATCCTCCAAGGACTAATAAAAGCAATACTTAATGCATTATCATATATAAAAAATCCTTTATTTTTAAATTAATAATATTTGTTCCTTTTACCATAATATCCATAGCTTAAACCAATTGATGCATCAGTGTGCTAGATGCAACCCAATGCCTCTTTAAGATTGTCACAGATCATACTCAAATCTAACTGCTATATGATAAAATTACTCAAAAAGATAAAACATAACCCTTGTTATAATCATGTAATAGTTTCTCCAAAAATTTCAGGTCTACGCTCTGCAATTTTTATGCTCCTCAAAGTCAGGGCAGTATTAGGGAAAGATAAGAAGGGGGATAGGAATGCATCTGTTTAAAAGCTTGAATAGAACTAATTACAAACCATTACCTCTGGTGCCCGGAATCCTTTGGTTCCAGCACAAGGGCCCTCTTTCTTTGACTTTCCATCCCCTAGGAAAGACAAAAGGGGTTAATCTTTGAAAGTGTAGTTATGAAATACTAGTCTTGGTTCTTGAAAACAATTACTTATTCTATTTCCTTTAAAAAGTAAAAATGGAACAGAAACTGTTTGGTTGGTAGAACAGAAAAATATTTCCTAAAAATGAAACAGAAAACATTAGAAAACTAAAAAAAATATTTAAATTATTGTCATGATTTTTATTACAGAAACAGTTTTCTTTAACTAGCAAACATGTTTTCTGTTATTGTTTTTATTTTTATTTTTTTATAAATTCAAAACTAGAAAATGTTTTAAGAAACAAATGCAACCTAAGTTTCCTAACTCACTACACAAAAGCATACCTTTACCCTTTATAAAACCAGCTCCAGCTACAGCCAGACTGCTTGAATGCAGAGGCATGGGAGTAATATAGAGAAAATCTTTATCCATTTTCTCACAAGATGCAGCAATCCGCTTTCTCATGGGAGCTGAAACATGAAATACTTCACGATCTTGAGTAGTCATCACTTCTTGCAAAAGATTTATCAGCTCCTTTCTTCCTTGGCATGGAAAAGGTTCTCTAAGCCTTTCTGCAGAAGGAGTCTTTGTGCTTGTCACATCCTTTGCTGAGGTTACACCTGAGCCGTCTGCCCCTTGGCTATTGAATTTATTCCATCTGCTCAAGTCGGTATGTACCCTTGTTTCCCCTGTAGCCCTTTTCTTCAAGTTCTTCAATGTCAAATTTGATGCAGAACCTTTGTTTCCATCATGATTGACATTTATTGATTTAGAAGTTGTGAACTTCTTGCTACTAGTAGGAACCATGGATTTGGCATTGTTATGAGTATGATCAGAGCCTAAACCAAATCCTAGCTTTGATTTGTCTGCAACAAGGGAAAAAAAAAGCTCTATCAATTATTGTTTTCCAACAGTTTCTCAAAAAGAAATATTGTTTTCCACATTGAGCGGCCGAGCAGAGAGCGCAGACATGGAAGTATTATGGTATGTAAAAACTGGAGGAAAAGAAACTTACAAGTAATCCTATACTTCTGATGCAGATCCTGTTAAGAGAACAACAGAATACTAACCATATGAGTCTAGTGAAAACAGAATGAAAGGAGGGAAAACAGAACTAGAACCAAATAAGAAGCATAAAATTCCAAGGAGTGGCCATCATAAGGTGATACTCGACATAGTAAATCTCCAGATTTAGGCTTTCCCTTAGCAAGTTCCAGTTGCACTCGTAGGAATTATCCTAGTCTACACATGCTCATTTCTTAAGGACCACTCTGAACTAGCTCAAATGAGCCCCAAACATCTTGCCACTTGCTTCTTTCCCCTACATCTCCAAGGGAAAAAGTGAAAGAAAAAATTATGACTAGGAAGGTATGACTAACCACCGCAAGATTGAAGTCTATAAGATAGCCTTTGCCAGTCTTCCGAGAGAATAGGAAGTTGCCAGGCTTGACATCTCTATGGACAGTACCCTGCAGGTTTACAAATAATTGGCTGGATCATTTATTCCCATCAAAGGAAAAATTGCAGATCTGCATGGTACATAATACCAAAAGTACGAACCTGTTTATGAAGACTTGCTAGAGCTCTGAACATGCAATAACCATACCACTGTAACTGAAAAACATCTATTTCTTTCTTCAGTACCTGAAAGTTCAAGTGAAGGTAACATTAAACAGACGAAACCAAAAGCATGCCCATTGAATAATATAATAATTACCTCAGGTCTATCATGCTCTACATGCTCTAGGACAAAGCAATCAGAATTTCCACTCTTAAAACACCCTTCGTACTTTATTACAAAGCTTTTGCCCCTGGATTGAAAGAAAATGGCTTGTAATTCATACTAAAGTTTCTTTCCTTCAAACATAAAATTGAAGTCTTAAAATCCCCTTACCCAAAACGCTCGAGCATCCTTAGCTCATTAGTAACATGATGCTTATGTGCATTTGCATGAGGGCCTGCAGAGACATAAACAGGGATCATAAAACATAAGAGTTCAACTGAGCCCACTCTCTTCAGAAATAAATTTTGAAACAGGAAAGAACCCAATTCCAGATTCTCATCTAGCACACTGACATCCTATGAAGTCTAAAATGTCTAATGCATTGAAAATTGATGAAGTTATCTATATACCAAGAAAATCAAATAAAGTAGCTCACACCCTCTTTCACATAAATCAGTGATTCTTCTTCAGTCTTTGATCTTGCATGCTCTGACAAAGATGGCAGACAGACTACTGTTTCTCATAAAAATAAAATGTTCAGGTTTCTGCTCCAACAAAATCTTGGCAACTCACATGATTCTGGTAAGATATTTATCCCTAAGCATCATCTTAACAGCCTCCAAGAGTTCTTGGAGTCATAGAGTTGCAGATTCACACATCAGCTAGTATAGTCATGGATTCTGATACGTATTAAACAGTTATTGATGCCATACAGCTAATTAGGATATAGCTATTGTGAGAAGTAAAATAAATAATTCTTAGATTTATACTCTGTATATATACTAAATTCGAAACATATAGTATATATGATATCAACAACTCCTTAGTACAGAGATGCCCAAGAAAAGCAATATTAATCACGTAAGATCATGTCTTCCTTACATTTAATGGCAACTGTATTTCCATCACTTTTCCTCCTTGCTCTATAGACAGTGCCATAACCACCTGCCAATTGAAATTTATAAGGCCATAAATGAACCCATAATAAATTACAAGGCAAGAACAAATATCGAAGTTTTATTACCTGAACCTTCTTCTTCTTCTACAGTATAAGCTTCAAAATTTGGGAATACACTTTGCCTTGCAGAATCCTGTAAAGCAACCATCATTGACATAGGCAATAATTAAAAGAGAGTTAAATGCTTACGCCTACTGAATCAGCTAAGTTTTAAGACAACACAATAACAAAATACTAAGGAATTTACATCCCACATTATTATAAGCAACAAAGTTGCAAGATAGATCTCACCTTGGATGAAATAGAATTAAGGACTCTCTTTGTTTCTTTACTCTGTATGTTCTTAGGATTTTGTCTTGATTTTTGAGTTATTTTGGTTGACATTTTATCTATTTTGCTTAGCTGCTTTTGTTGGGGTTTATTAACAACTTCCTTATTCCCTGGAGACTTGCAGGTATCTTGCACTAAGGAAAACTTGCATGTATCTTGCACTTGTGAAGCCACCACATCCTGATCCGTTGCATTTGTTTCAACTGAGGGCTGGGGCAACTGTCTAGTAATTGATCCAACATACAAGGAGTCATTCAGCATCAATGGACTTAACAAGTTACTGGGCTGTGCATTCATGCCCTTGATGATGTTACCAGTTAAATGATGGGCCATCTGCATAGTATTAAATTTATCAAAAATAAAATAGTATTAACAGAGAGAACGAACAGGGAGGATAACACATCCCTCCAAATAGAGAAAAAATATAAAATTTGATTAAGCAGCATAATATAACTCTTAGTGTGAAGCAGCAATCTCAAAAATTGATAACCTTGTGCTTTGTGAATATGTGCCCCAAAGAAAATCCTTGACAAAGGGAATTTGACACCAGAATTCTTTTGCTTAGAAAATTTTGAGAGAGAGAGATCATTAAAGCAAGACCAAAGAGATCTTTAATCTTCTGAGAAAAACAAGAACATTTAAACAAGGTACCAAGTGATGCCCTCGATTACACATTAAGAAAAAAGTCAAGATACCAATGAGCTTCCTTAGATCTTATTCACCAAGGAGAGAACAACCATAGAGAAAATATGTCCTAAACCAATAATCTTCAGTTCCATCATCAAGAGAGCATGTGCCCTGAAAATTATTCTATTCCATTCCTTCCCAACAACAAAATAATGTCCAAAGGAACAAGGGAGAAAACCTTCTTCCTAGACTTCTCAGCTCATAAACCATCCTTATGTCATCTACCACTGTGCCTCTAACAACTAAAGCCAAGTTAATGAAATTAAGGGCAATCACACAATATTCTAGCCTATGAATAAGAAAGATAGAGATGGACGAGAAATTGCTTCTCATGAAGACAGATAGAGCAACCATAAAGAAAATACTTAAAGACTAAGCAATAAGAACCATAAAAAAATGGATAAAAATATAACAATAAATAGTAATAAATGCATAAAGGCATGTCCAAGTATTTTTAGAATGAGAATTATTTACAAATAATTTCCGAAGTTCAGAGATTTCAGTTGAAACCAAATTTTTTACATTAACTTTCTGTAACTAAGACAAATGTTTTGCCACCTTTTGCTGAATTAAAAACAAGATGTTGGCATTTTATACCGGGAAATACAGTGTGACTTCTTTCAAGCAAAAATAAAAAACAAGAACAAGATGCATCCATCTGCTTCTAAAGTTGACCAATGCCTCATGTGAATTCAAAAACCAAGCATTTCAAAGTCCAGGCGGACAACTACTTTAATGATCCTTCACTGTATTATTCTGGGAAATACAGTTCATTTTCTTTCAAGTTAAAATAAAAGTCAAGAACTGATGCATCCATCTTCTACAAAAATTTACCACTGCCTCCAGTGAATTTAAAATCCAAGCATTTTAAACTTCAGGCAGACAACTACTCTCACAATCTTGGGATAAGTTTGAGTTTCTTTAAAAAAATAAATCCACAAGGATACTGTACAGTAACATAAACCATTTTTAACGTCAGCATCGTTCATAACCAAAAATCAAATAAGAATCTAACAAGATTCCCAGAAGAATAAAAACTAGTTTCTTTTTTACTTCCCACATCATACAATTAACTTTTGTTGGTCAATTACATACCAATTTCCAATATTAAACATGAAAAGAAAATCTCTTGCTGTATCGTATTTGCAACTAATAACTATAACTGCACTAAACTATTCCAACAAAAACTCTAGAATCAGACTGAAAAGAGTACCTTTGTCCAATCAATTCGAATCCTTTTTGATAATGGCATTTTCGGTTGCCCACGCTCCTCATTTTCTGGAATAAAAACCACGATTAAATGGATAGAATAAAATTAATATTTAGAAGTAAACGGACTAAAGCAATTATTCGTAGTACCATTTATCAAACTAAAAGGAACTCGTTTGCGCTTCCTGGCACTCCAATTTATGAAATCCTTAACCTGCCTTGCACATGCAAGAGAACCCCAAGAAAGTGTAGCTGATAGGTTATCGCTTGTGAGAGAAATTGGCGAGTTAGGAATTGAGCAGAGAAACCCAACAACCGAGGGAGAAGCTTGGAAGAGAGTGCATCGAGATGCAAGCTCGGAAAGTGACATCGGACCGCCCTTGGAGAGGAGGAGAAAGGCAATATACCAAGCATGTTGTTGCCACTCAGCGGTTGTACATGGGGAGATGGAATGTACCACAGAGAGGGCAGATGAGATTTCCATGGAAGAGAGTAAGAAAAATCAGAAATTTGAGATACTTGTATTCAGGAAAAAGGAGGCAGAATCTGTAGAGGAAGTAGCAACCTCAGTGAACTTCCATGTCGTCAAAAAATAAAAAAACAAGACAATAAGTTCCCCAAAAATCTAATTTACAGTTGGACTAGACAGCATAAAAAAAACTAACATAAATGCGACGTAAAACTTCTGGAAATTGTCTGATTAAAAAGAAAAAAACTTCTGGAAACTAAGATTGGACGGAAAAATGCAAGCATCCTCCCTGAAGTGCTTGATAATTAATCAGGCTTACTTAAACTGACCGCACCCAAATCTTAGTGGTCGCGTGAAAATGACATACATAAATTCGGCCAAAGGCTACGCCAGAAAACTAAAAAATAAAATATGCTATTCTTCAACCAATTCGTCCAATGATGTTCCTTGAAAACCTTCATATCAACTCATTGTCAAGTTTCTCAAGAGATCAAATACGAGATAATACATTTAAAATTTAGCATTTAGCAGTTAAACCTGATGCAATATCCCTTAAGAAAAAATAACAGCGAGCCCAATCACCTAATAAATCCAGGTTGCAGAAAGATGAATAATGCTAGGCCAAAATGGACGACACATGAGGGACGCTAAGAAATAAAGGATTTTGTCTACAGATTATACGAGTGAGAAATCTGCGATAAAACAAAACACGCCCCATCTCCATCAGTAAATTGTGAATTCAGATTCACAACCCGCAGATTCCATGGATTACCTTATTCACAGCAAGGCCTTTGGTACCTCTGTGTCGTTATAAGCACGAATGACAAAAATGATGATCTCCACGGACTTGCTGAACAGAACTTGTACTAGTCAAGTCCTTGTACACCTAAGTAGCAGCATGTGAAGCGCTTGTTTAGCGACGGATCTGCAAACCAGTGAGCGGAAACAGGTGGAAAGAGAAGGAATCGGAAATAGCTACAGCCGACAGCGGCTGAGGCGGGTGAAGCAGTAGATGTCGCTTGAGATGTGATTTCGTTTTCTTTTGGTTTTTCCCCTGGTTGAAATTGGAGGGAAATTGGCAAAGGGCGGAATTTTTTAAAGCTAAGATTTGGATTTTGCCGCCTACGGATGGACGGAGATGAAGATCATCGATGGTTTTACACGTGATTGAAAAAGCGTCTGACGAGGGCCCACAAAACATACATATTATGGGCTCAGTGTAGTTTGTTGAAAGTTTATTTGGTTAAAAAAATTATATATTTGTAAGAAAAATTTGTGGTATTTGAAAAAAAAAAGTATTATATAAATAATAATAAAATTTTGATAATGACAGTAAATAATTCAAAATTTAGCTTTGTTAATGATTAGTTATCTACTATTATATTTTATTTAAATATTATAAATTTAATTTTTATTAATAATGTAAAATTTATTATTTTATAAATATATAATATATAATATTTGATTCGATAAAATTAATAATTTATTTTATTAATATATTTATATCATACGTTAAATTAAATTCAGTAGTCTATTGAAATCATCGAAAATTAATATTATTTAGCTGATAATTTTTTTAATTAAAATAATTATAATTGATTAAAAATTAAATATATTATTTTAATCAAAAATCCCAATTTCATTTTGCAATGTTCAAACAGGGTAGGAAAAAAGATGATTGATTGTCATCTTAAAACATTTAAATTATTTTAAATATTTTACATGCAATGGAAAATAGAAAATGTTTATAATTAGAAAAATTATGAAATAGCAAGGGTGGCACCAAATGAAGGAGCTACATGGCCGGCCGCCAATGGCTCAAAATTTAATTATAATGTACAGTATAAATATAATTCAAGTAAAATGAGTATGCGAATAAGAAAAATTTTAACTTTATGATTTGCCTAATTTAAGTTATATGATTTTATAAATATTTTATGTAAATTAATTACAATAACACTTAAAATATGGGTAAATTTTATTTAATTATGCAGTTTAATGAAAATATGAAAAATTTTATAAATTTATAATTATTGATTAATTTAAATAATTGTTAGATTATATAAATTGATTATTTTAAAATATATAATTTTATTTGAAAAAGGAGTTAAACGTGAGAAGGTTGACAGGAGAGAGGTAAATAGAAGAAAATGAACAGAGGGAAAATGAGTAATTCAATTTAAATATTAATTACTAGCGGCGAGCACGTGCTGCACCAGTCAGATAACTTCCACATGCTTCGTCTTCATTCTTTTGCAATTAGATCCTCTGGAAATAGATAGAGATATAGATTGCAGAAGTGCTGAATTTTGTATGCAGGAAATTAGCTTCTTGAATCCATTGTCTTATTCATCTTCAATGGAGTCCTCGTTTTCCGCATTAACGGCAACAACAACAATAACAATACCAGCAACAGGGAGAGCGCTGAGACTTTTCACCATATCTAAAGCCTTAAACCGCCATTTATCCGCCAAATTCCCTCCTCTTCTGGTTCGTTCAGACCTTCCGAGCCAACTCGTCGCTCGCCAGGTTAGGTACTTGTACACGAACTGCCTTAGCAGACCGAATTCATCGGTCAATCCATTTCTTCCTTCACCGTCACTCAGGGGATTATTTGCGGCGGTTCCCGAAACGCGTCGTTGTTTGGAGCGCATATCGAACTCCACGAAGTTGTTCGGAACAGCAACAGGTGGAGGCGGTGGGGGGTTTGATGGAAAAAGCGGAGGAGGAGGCGGAGGCGACGGATGTGACGGTGGAGATTCTAATTCGGGATTGAGCACTGCGGCGGGTCAAGGGGCCTCTACATTGCCGCCGGATGTCATTATCCTTGATGTTGGTGTATGTTATTCTCTCGCTCTTTGTATACCATGTATGTTAATTTGAAATTTGTTCATACTGTATCTCTGATTGTCTATGCTTGCACATGTAATTTTAACCAAAATGAGGAATACTTAAACCGCTCAATATCTTTCCTTCTATAAGTTTGTTTGCCATTGGCTATTAGTTATTGAGTTTAGTTTCTGCATATGTTTTATGTTTTTTCCTAACCCTTTTTTTCAAAAATAATTTTCTGTGCTGAACTTAATTTCTTTTATCCATCTCTGCGAGAATGTTTTATTCAGCTGCTACTTTAGTACGTTTATTGGAAAGAGGGAAGTGGAGGAAAAAGGAAATCTAGACATGGTTGCGTTCATTCAATTATTTATATAGAAATAGTAATTAATGGTAATTTATTTGAAAAAAAAGTAATTAATAAAAAAAATGGAAGAATGATGGACATTCTTCCTTCTAAAAATTTTGAATGGAGAAAAATGAGGAGAAAGGAGACTACTTTAAAATTTTAAAAGAAAATTTTCTATTTTATCCTTGATTATTTATTTCAGAGTCTATCTTATCTCTCTATTATGATGGAATATTATTGGCTGCTTTCTTTTTTCCTTTTATGAAACTAAAACAAATAAAATATAATAATAATTTATTCTCTTAAGAATCTCTCATTTTCTTTCTTTCCGCATTAGTTCTTTACTGATTTTTACTTGATCATAATGTAAATGATCTAATCGTTAAAGAAATAAAGGACGTGTCAATCAATTTTATTGCTAGTGAATGTATAACTAGTTGGGTTTCCGAATTTTATGAGTTAAAACTTTCTCTTCAAGTTAAAATTCTAGCTTTGCTACTATATATTTTATGTAGCTTTCATGTTTGATTGTCATTTTTTACTTTTGTGTCTCAAGGGGAATTTACTGAAAAATGTAGGGAATGACATGTGGGGGATGCGCAGCAAGTGTGAAGAGAATTCTTGAAAGTCAAGTGAGTACCTTTCTGTTGATGCCAATTATAATTTATTTTTGGGTCATTTGTGTTGAATGAATGTATGTTATAGAACATGAAGGAAAATATAAATGCAGTGAAATTTTTTGAATTTTTAGATATTTTATCATCATGTAATATTGAGTCTGAAAACTCTGGAATCAATTGACAATTTCCTGACTGTACTTTGTCTTTTGAAATTTTAATTGATTGTGGAACTGTATATTTGATACTCTGGTGAAAAGTATGATAGCCTGTTTATCTTATCATTCATTGGAATCAATTACCAAACGCCTCAGTCCTTCATCATGTATACCAAAAAAGCTTGAAAAGGGGTAGATATCCATCCATCACCCGAACTATGATTATTTGTTTGGTCTTTTCTAATCTTTGTTAAAATTTTTGGTGCTTCATCAGTCACTACATGCAATGTTTTGTAAAGTTCAATTCCCACTCTTGCCATAATGAAAAAAAAGAAGATAAAAACGTAACAAAACTGCAAAGTTTTGAGCAGAATGTTGCGGTGAATATAACTTTATCTTCATTTTTTATTGCAACTTGTTGCATCAATGATAGGACACTGGCGTTTTTCATTTATGGAATTTCAACCACATGCAGCACAACCCAAAGAAAAGCCATTCTTTTCAAAATTGTCAATGCATTATTTGTTCTGTGTGAACTGTTTCTTTTTCTAGTATAGAACTATACTCCTGATTGTATTATTTATATGGCAGCCGCAAGTTTCATCTGCTAGCGTCAATCTCACAACAGAAACAGCAATAGTGTGGCCTGTATCTGAAGCTAAAGTTGTACCAAACTGGCAACAGCAATTAGGAGAGGCACTTGCAAAGCATTTGACGACTTGTGGTTTTAAATCTAGCCTTCGTGGTAAGCGCTCTGTGGATATTGGTACACTAATATACTTTGGTTCTTGATCCAGTTGTCTGCTTAATTGGAAATTTCATCAGGTGTATATACCGTTTGCTTAATGTAAAGGCAACACTTTTGGAATTTCACAGGCACCATCCATTTAGAAAAGAATTATTCCAAGAATTTGTTAGTCAAAATTTGTATGTGGCCTCTCGATTCCTCTTTAATGTAGAGAGGATCACTGTTTAAACAAAATAGTAAGAGTTTGGAGGCAAAGGTCTCTAATCTTAATAAAGGAGAAGATCTCCCTTTAAACACTCTGTAATACTCATGCCAAATCAGCCAAAAGAATAGGCATAGGAATCAGGGTCATGGTTCTTGTGGTTTTTTTTTCTTCGCTGTGATTCACCATTCCAAGCCTGCAATTCCTCAAGATGAACTCCATGCACTCAGCCTTATTACAAGGGAAACACTGTTTACAAAGATTCTCATTTTCTTTTTCTTCTTTTTCTCTTTTATTTTCCGAATGAAAATGTCAATAGTACTTACAGGGTTCTAAGCATCTGAACCTATGTCATATTTGCAGTGAATTTTAATACAGTTAGATTGCTGCACACTGAAATTCTACTACTTTGACATGTCATGGACAAATTGTTGATGGTTTATTGTTGTGCTGTGTGGGAATATATTTGATGAATATTAGAGAGTGAGCTCAAGGAGGGAGTTTCCTTAGGTCTCTTCCTTCCACTGCTTGACTTGGTTTTTGTTGTAAGAATCATTCTTTGGATCTTATTGCTGAATAATGAAGCACCTAGGCTTGTTATTCGGGAGTCCTTTACTTTGATCTGCTGCATTCTTTTTTGTGTTGCTCCTTGTTTGGGTACTCAATCCACTCCTTTCTGTTTTTCATTTGTAATGCATATTGCCATTGTTGCATCTACTCATATAGTTGTCTAGTAATTGGCTTCACTTTGGTGATTGAGGATCTGTAAGCATTTAGGCTGTTTTGGATTGAAATTACCACTTTGGTAGATGAAAAGAACTATCGCAGTTATTTTGTTTTCTATTAAAGCGGATGACAGTTTTGTTTTTCTTCTTCTTCAGTAAATACATAGGAGATGGATAACATTTTAAATGTTCTGAAAGATTATTATATCACAATATCCTCTGATGGTCCAATCAAATCATTTTGGAGAAAACATTAAAAGCGTTTCTGATTATCAATGGAAGTGGAGATTAGCATAAGTCGAAGATTTTTTTCTAATGGTTTCTATAAAGTTTGGTCGGTTAGTGGCAGGTGAGGGAGCTATTGAAGAAGGTGATTCACCATAGAATTGCAAACAATTTGGTTGAGGAGCAAACCATAATTCTTTATGGTATGTCCTTCATTTGTTGGGTTCATTTTGAAGTCTGGTTTGCTTGTGCAGACTTACATATTTGTTTTGTCTATGTTGGATGTAGAAGAATAGGCTTAGAGTCAATATTAATATTATAATTTCTCCCTTAATAGGTAAGTTAAAGCTGCTGCATATGGTGGATTGATCGGAAGAGGAATTTCTGATGCCAAGGCCCCAGGAGCCTGTTTGTTTTGGAGAAATTTGTTAATGCTCAACTGTCTAGAAAATACAGGGACCTTTTGTCACATAATGTATTTCATTTATAACCTGGCTGAAATACCACCAATTGTCTAGTGAGGCAAAAGTAATATTGCTTTCATTTACGTTAATGGTTATGAAGCAATACACAATACCTTTCTTCTATAAAGAATAAGCTTATAACAGTTGGTCAATAAGTATTTCTCTAACTCATCTCTTCAGTTAGGAATAAATGTCCTCTGCCTGTTTCTATGCTTATATCGCTCTTTACTGTTTTCTCTGATGGACACACCGACTACTTATACTTTATAATACTTTTTATGAAAAAAGAACTTTTGTTAGAGAGAAGAGAGGAAAATGCAAAGCTGGATGGCAATACAACCTCCTAAAAAGAAGAAAAGGAAAAGAAGTACATCAAAATAACAAAGAATTCCTATTTCAAAAAAAAAAAAAACAAAGAACTCCAGCCTCTTTTAAGGATAGCAGAAGAAACATCTCTAGAAGAACCATGAACCCCACGAAGCACAAAGGAAACAATTTTGGCAGTTTGGTACAACTTTATCTTCTCCATGTAATCATATTTCCTCCAAGGAATATGCAATAAACTATAGTAGATTTTCTATCCACTACTAATACAATATAGTTTGCATCAGCCTAAGCTTCCGGTAATAATATGGTATTCTTTCTAAAATGATACCATTTCTTGGTGTTCCTTTCAAATACTATAGTACATGGTATGTTGTTTGTAAGTACATTTTTTTTTAGAATTGTACACAAACTGATTGATCACACTGATCATAATGTTTGGTCTAGTATGAGGTAGATACATAAGTCTCTCAAGTAGCCTTTGATAAATTTCCTTGTTGATGGTTGTGTCTTCTCTGCTAATTCCAGCTTATGATTGGGATCAATTAGTGTGTTAATAGGTGTCGATTTTAGGAGAAAAAATAAATGATTTTTTATTTCTTACATTTTAGATTGTTACATTTAGGGTATTATAGAATTTCTAATCTATTAATAAAGAAATTTTTATTCTATTAGAATTATTTTTGAGAAGAAAGTGTAAAACATATATTAATTAAGTGCCAAGGAGGCGCCACCCAAGTACATGGAATTTACAACTCGGTAAGAGTATCTACAATGAGCCCAAAATCATCAAAACTATCAAGATTGTGTCTTAACATAATAGAACCAAAAAGGTGTAACCATTTGTCCTTGATATTAACAAAATTCCTCTTAATAACCTCAAAAATTCTATTGTTTCTTTCTTTCTAAACAATTCAGAAAATAGTGAGCGGAATTAGTCGGAAGCATTTGTTCCTAAAAGTGAGACCCTCCCAAGCGAGAAGTTCAGCCTTGATGGAGCCTGCTATAACCCAGTGAATACCTATTAAACTGTAAAATTATAATAATATGAGATTATTATTCTCATAAAATCTTAATTATATAATACTAAATAATAAAATAATTAATTAATTAAATAATAAAATATAATATTCAACAACGGGTTTGCATGCCACTTTGCCTATATCTTTTAGAAAGTCATTGATTTACTTTTGTTCAAAAATGAAGATTTCTTATTTTAAGTGAGTCAATTGAATACTAAAGGAATTTTTTAGTTTTCTTAGTTTTTTAATTTCGAATTCCTTTTTCAAACAATGTTTAACTATCAATGTCTCTTTTTCATCATTATCAATTACAATAATATCATCAACTTGTACCAAGAGGGTTGTAACTCCTCCTAAATCTGGTACTTGATGAATCAAGTGTGATCTCTGTGATTTTGTTGGTACTCTATTGCCAGCATTCATTTTGTGAACTTTTTGAATCATGCTCTTGGGAACTTTTGAGTCCATATAGAGCATTTTTTCATCTGCAAACCTTGTTGCCTCATACATTTTTTGTGAATCCTGGTAAAATTTTCATGTAAATTTCTTCCTGTAGGTTTCCTTGTAAAAATGTATTTTTCACATCAAACTGTTGTAGTTATCGATTATAATTGACAACTAATAAAGGTTGGTCGTTTGCTGGTGGTGTAGATGGTGATGTAATGTAATAAAAAAATAAATCCCTATCTTTTATATTGGCTCATCCTGAAGATAAAGATGAGAAAGATAAGATCTTTGTCTCTACAAAATGTAATATTTGTAGACAGAGAATTTTTTAGGGAGCGGGTGATAGCATGTGTACTACTTTGAATATAGGAATATCTCACAAACACACGCTTTAGGTTTCTTGGGTCAAGTTTCTCCCATTGATTTGGATGTACGTAACAAAGACATTGTACTCAAATATTTTAGGGACAAGATAGTTTGTGACACTGACCTTTGAATAAAATATAGAAAAATTCTATTGTACTTTTTAAAATCTAATACTCTGAATGGTAATCAATGAATAAAGTAGGTAGCAATAAAAATGACTTTCTCCCAATATTGTTTAAGTACATTGTTTTAGGATCGGGTAGCAGCAAAGAGGTGGTTTTTTTTTTCTGCTACTTTGTTTTATTGTGAAATGTTGAAATATGAAGATTCATGAATAGTCTATTGGTGAAAAAAAATGGAGTGTTTGATTAAAAAATCTTTAGTACTGTCAGTGTGAGCCCCACATTAGGTCTTAATCTTCTTGTGAAATTGTAGAAGTATATGACTAAGATTTTAACTTAAGCGAAAAAAGTAAGGTGACTTTTGTACAATCATCTTGAAAGAAACAAACGAACCTCTATAAATATTATAAATTCTAAATATCACTATGAGTTAATAAAAAATAAATAGTGCTTATTTTATTGCTGATAGAAAGGGTTACACGTTTATGTTTTAGATTATTCACATATATTGAAGTGCAAATTTTCATTATCATAACCTTAGGGATATTAAAAAAGAAGTGTCTAAATCTTTGTTGGTATGGCGAAATCTTGTCCGTAGTAGTGTTAGATAAATAGGAGAGAGATAATCCAGATGTATCCAGAAAGTATAATCCATTCCTAACTTTAGCATCTCTAATCTTCTTTGCTGAATTTTGGTCCTGAAAGTTACAATGAGAGAAGAAAAAAATTGTTTTGCAATTCAAATTATGAGAAAATTTAGCCACCAGTACAAGATTAATGCATAGTTTTCAGATATGAAGCACACTCTCAAGGAGAAGATTGAGACAAGTCCTTATATTACCTATTTCTGCAATAGTATTTAATGAACTATCTGCAATGATTATTTCTGCTACTTGGATACTGAACATATGTGCTAAAATACTGAGAGAAGTTTGCCATATGATTAGTGGCTCTTGAGTTTATAATCTATGATGTTCAAGATCTACCTAGGACATTTAAAACCGTGTGAAGCAGGAAACTTACCTGAGTGTCTCAATAAACTGGTACCTATGGGATTTGTCAAAGACTCGAGTGTTTAGCCTTTCAATTTGTGCTTCAAACTCACTGAAATTTTGGAGTATTTTCTTCTGCTTGTTGATTGGCCAAGTGAGCCTATCCTTGGAGCCTATATGGAACATTTTTGTATCTCTATTCTTTGCTGGAATGGGTGGTTCACCATATGGCTTCCAACATTTTTCTTTGGCAGACCTAAGTTTGTTGCAAAAGATACATTATAGATTGTCCCGATTCTATCCACCTGCTTTGGTGCTGTTAGATTATTCCTTCTGTTAGTGTGATTTTGGACCATTTGTGAGCATAATAGAGCTCTTATTAGAGCAGGATTCCAACATTATCCATCCTGCTTTTCTCTGCCACAATGATTGAGATCACCTCCTTCAGGGACGATGTATCGTCTTTACCCAGTATCTGAATCCTTACTGGATCAAACTCCAACAAAAATTCATAAACTCTGTCTTTCTCAACTAAGGCTTTTAGGGAAGCTGCATCTGCGCTTGCATATTGAAACAATGGTAGTGTTTTAATTCTTGCCATCAACTGTTCAGGAGATTGGCATATTCTGTAATAGTTCTACTATCTTGTCTCATGGAGGGAATCGTAGTCATCAGGTCATTGAGTTGCATCTCGGAATTTGGAGTAGGTTTGTCTCACTGCCTCCCAAATTTCTTTTGCATTTGGCAAAAACATACAGGTGTTACTGGTTTCTAAGATGGTGGAGTTATAAAGGCAGTCCATGATTGAGGAGTCTTCTTCCTCGCATGCATCAAATTAAGGGTCTCCTGGTTATAGCCTTGTTCCTAAAAGCTGGTTTATATTTCCTTTGTCTCTTAGGATAATATGGTTCATTGTAACCACTTTAGGTAGTTTTTTCCATACAATTGGTAGACTGCCTGAATTTATTGTAATTCTCCAGCTGAATGTTGTAAAATTAATCTTCAAGTTTCGCACCAGTGGCTTGTGACGTGACTCCAGACATGCTTGAAAAGGTAGTGGAAGAAACATAGTGGAAGGGTCTCATGGTAATGAAGGCCGACTGCTGCAGTAGCTGGTGATAAACGCAGACTGAAGTGGAGCAGCAGGCTTTATATCAGCTCCATAGAAGCAGAGCTGGGTGTGGCTGGGATATGAGGCAGGTGCAGCACATGGCCGAAGCAGATGTGCATGGAGGCTGTGCACAGCTGAATCAGGTGCAGCATGCGGCTGTGCAGAAGAGGGTGGCTGAGCGGTTGGAGGGTTGGAGATGCAGCAGCGGCTGGTGCGGCAGCTGTCGTGGCTGGTGGATCTTCTTTGGGCTATGAAGATTGGTTTCTAGTGATGGTGGCCGATTATGAAGCTGGTCTTGTTTAGGGTTCTTTTCTGTTTTCTTTGTTTCAGTGATGAAGCTGGTCTTGTTCAGGCCAATTTGGATTTATAAAAATATTATGATATTTTTTTATATATCGCTAATGCCACGTGGGAGAGTAGAGTAACGTGTTTATTATTTTTTCATATATAATGTGGGTGTATATATATATACACATATATGGACAACTCTTGCTATAGGAAACGAGACCCTAAAAGTAATTGCATGAGTATTTTACTCCTATACCTTTGCATATGAAATTACAGCCACATTATGGACTCATAGGTGCCCCTAGAAATTCTCCCTTGTTATATGCTTCCTTAGTCTTTCACTCCTCCTAAGGGTGGGTGATGGGTCTTGGTTTCTTTTTGGATGGAAAAATCGTTTGGGACAATTGCTTTGATCGTCTTTATAGACTCTTCCTGCACCATAATAATGCTCCTATTTCTTCATTCATGAATCAGTTAGATGGCCACATTTCTTGTAATATGTTCCTTAAGAACCTTATAGGTTGGAAATGTTAGATTTGATTTTTTTTGCTTAACGTCCTTAATTCCTTTCATATTGTTCCTAAACTGGATTGTAGGGTGCGAATCCTAGAATCTTCAGGTGTTTAAACTTGTATTCTTTTTCAAAAATTTTAACCATCATTTCACTAGTTGACATGGCATTCATCAGTTCTTTTTGGAAGCTGAAAGCTCCCTCTTCATTTGGACTGTCGTCCTAAACTGGATTAAAATGAATAGTTTGTTATTGGCACAGA
Organism: Carica papaya; assembly: GCF_000150535.2. The sequence goes on along the minus strand of NW_019014650.1, from coordinate 538,156 downwards.
GATTTATTTATTTTTTAAATAAATATGCACAGATTTATGGTTGAGTGTTTGTTTGATGTGCTAGCTGAATTCTGAGTTTAAGTTGTCTGTTTCTTCATTGTGAAGTGGTTTTGGAACTGCATTGTATTCTTTTATGGTGTTTGTTGGGTTTGTTTAGTAACTCTTGAAATTTTTATTTCTATGATTTGCAATATTGTGGGATGAACAAGGAATAGAATATATTCACATTGTTTCAGGAGGAACAAGGAGTAGAATATGTTATGGTTGGGGACTATTTTTGCTGGGATATTTGTTTTATGACTGCCAGAATCAAGTTTGTTTCTTACTGTGCCAGCTTTTTTGGAACAGATAGGTTGCTGTATTCCATTATGGATTAAGGCTCATAGTTTCTTTTGGGAGTTTTCTTTATGCTAAGGGAATGGACTGCTCATAGCTCCTTTTGGGCAAATTCGATTTTCTCTATTTTCATGTTCTTTCTTGATTTAACTGGAGGATTTTATTTTTGAGGTGAAACAAATGTAATACTAACAGGTACGGGGGGCCATCCATATAGAAGGAATCTATAAAAGATCAGAAATCAAAATGTTATAGAGTTTCTAAATTTCCCCCATTTGGAATAGGATGCTCCGTACAAAACACCCATCTGGCAGAACCAATAATCTTTAGTTCTATCTAAAGGAGAGCCAACTGCCTAAAATCTACTTTCATCTTTATATCACTTCACTTTTTCATGTATGTTCGTCTTTTATAGATTTAGGTTAAGATTTCTTTCTATGCCTTGTAACATTCTTTTTCTTTTATGAAAATTTTGAGAGTAGGAAAAACTCTTTTTTTCATCTTATGACATCAATGATTAGTGCCTCGTTTTATAGGCAAAACAGAGGGAAATATGACAGCTAACAGAAGGAATAATTAGCAAATGACAGTTAGCATTCTGTTACAGTGTTTGATCCTAACAATAAGCTGTCTAACAAAAATGAAAACAGAAAGTAGTAACAGTAATTGTAAATACAATTTATTTCTAATATTTCTACACTCCCTCTCAATCTAGGTTGCGTAAATATTGAGTAAGTGTAGATTGGATATCAATTCGTTAAAGGGTCTTTTGGGAAGTGCCTTTGTTAAAATATCTCCAGTTTGCTGACTTGTAGGAAAATGGAGTATTGTAATGGTTTGATATTCAATCTTCTCTCTGATAAAGTGTCTATCTATCTCCACATGTTTAGTTCGATCATGATATACAAGATTTTTAGCTATGTTGATTGTTGATTGATTGTTGCAGCATACTTTCATGAGAGTAGTAACTGAGAATTTTATTTCCATTAGAACCCTTTTTAACCAAACTCCCTCACATATTCCATGAGCAAGTGACCGAAATTCAGCTTCTGCACTATTTCGTGACGCAACAGATTATTTTTTGCTCCGCCAAATGACTAAGTTTCCCCAAATATAAGTACAGTACCCAGATGTAGATTTTCTATCAGTTACAGAACCCGCCCAATCTGCATCTGTGTAGATTTCAATATTCCTGTTCATTGTTTTCTGGAAAAATAAACATTGTCCTGTAGTTTTTTTTAAGGGTATTCTTAGGGATTCCGATATACTATATTCATATGATCATTAGTAGGTTAGTTCATGAAATTGACTTGCAGTACTTATAACAAAACTGATGTCAGATCTAGTATGAGCGAGATAAATGAGTTTGCCAACAAGTTTCTGATATATTTTTTTATCAACTGGCTTGTCATCGGTTTTAAATCTAACTCTTGTAGCTGTTTCTATGGGTGTTTTTACTAGTTTATACCCAAGCGTCCCTGTTTCTTTCAGCATGTCAAAAATATATTTCTGTTGTGATATAGATATCTCTTTTTAAAACGAGCAAATTCCATTTTCAGAAAATACCTGAGTGCTCCAAGATCTTTATCTCAAATTCCGTGGCAAGAAAAGTTTTGAGTTTTTGAATTTTCTCTATGTTATCACTTGTTAAAATAATATCATCAACACAAACAATTAGGATAATATTCTTACCAGAGGCACTGTTATTGACAAATAAAATATGATCAGACTAACACTGCTCATATCTCATATGTTTAACTGCTTTGGTGAATTTGTCAAATCAAACTTTCGGAGATTGTTTTAGACTATAGAGTGCCTTTTTGAGTTTGCGCACCTTGTGAGATTCATATGTGGTCTCAAAGCCCAGAGGAACTTCCATGTATATCTCTTCTTCTAAATCTCCATTGAGAAATATATTTTTTACATCAAGTTGACATAAAGACCAATCAAGATTAGAAGCAAGAGAGAGTAATACCCAAATAGTCTTGTGCTTAGCCACTAAGGCGAATGTCTTCTAATAGTCTATCCCGTAGGACTGAGTGAAGCTTTTTGCTACTAGACGAGTTTTGTACCGATTCACACTTTCATTAGGATTGTGTTTTGTAGTGAATACCCATTTGCACCCCACTTTATGTTTTCTAGGTGGAAGTTCTGTCAGTTTCCAAGTTTTGTTCTTTTCTAGGGTTCTGATCTCTTCTTGAATAACACCTCTCCACTCTGGTAGTGCAAGGGCTTCATGAATTGTTTTAGGTTCAGTGGAGCTGCCATCAAGCTTACTTACATAGGCATGATACTTTGAAGACAAGTTGTTGAATGAAACATAATCCTGTATAGGATGTCTAGTACAAGATCAAGTTCCTTTCCGCAAAGCAGTAGGTAACTCAGTATCATGGTTAGTAATAGTAACAGTATCAGAAATTGTGCCTGAAAACTTATTACCTGATGTGTCCTTACTGCTTGGAACTGGAATAGACTCATGACAATGTGTAGTTGGTTTAGAATTTTTATCAACTGGAGCTTTGTTTCTCTTAGTATAGACACGTAACTCTTTGTTGATAGTAGTAGGTGCAGGTTTAGGTTCAGACTCTTTGTTACTGGTTTCAGAAAAATTTGATGAGGACTCGGGAATAGTAAGGGGAAGAGAGATGAGAGATGGTGTACTTATATCCCATACTTGATATTTCTGATTAATACTTTCTCCCTGAATATCAGTAGTGGGATAGAATGACTGGTTTTCAAAGAAAGTAAAATCTATAGTGTTGTAGAAACGACGGGTTCCGAAACAAAAATATTTGTATCCTTTTTGAATTGGTGAATATCTAACAAAAACACATTTAATGGTCATTGAATCAAGTTTACTCCTGAGATGAGCATGAATATGAACATAGGCTACACAACCGAAAACTTTGTAGGGAAGAGTATGAAGGATATGAGATTGTGGAAAGGCCTTTAAAAGTGTATCATAGGGTGTTCGAAATGCAAGAGTTTGGGAAGGCATGCGGTTTATCAAGTATACAGCAGTGAGAACAGCCTCTCCCCAAAAAAAATTTGGAATGTGAGTAGTGAACATAATTGATCGGACCACTTCAAGAATGTGTCTATTTTTTCGTTCGGTTATGCCATTTTGTTGTGGAGTATTAACACAGGAACTTTGATAAATAATACTGTGGTCATAAAAGCATTGTCTGATCTCAATACTTGAATCATAGTGTGAAATTTTTGAAAATTTTGGCCAACTTCAAATTTTTCTTTCATGAGAAAGATTTAAGTAATTCTACTGTGGTTATCAACAAAAGATATAAAATATTTTGTTCCAGTGATATTAGTAACCCGAGAGGGACTCCATACATCACTATAGATTAATGAAAAAGTTTTTCTGGGTTTGTAAACTGAACTGGGAAATGAATTTCGAATATGTTTAGACAGCTGACATACTTCGCATTGAAAGGAATTTGGATTTTTATTTCGAAACAAAGTAGGAAATAGCTTTTTCAAGTACAAGAAATTAGGATGTCCTAAACGGTAATGGCATAATATGATGGGACATTTCCTATTTAAATTGTTTACAGATTCAGAATTAATACATATTGTATGATGAGTTTGTCCACTAAGAGAAGAGTTGTCAGCTTGTAGTAGATAAAGACTCGAATCCATACTAGCATTGTCAATCGTCTTCCCCGAGTCCAAATCTTGAAATTCACACAGATTAGAGTTAAATGTAGTTATACAATTCAAATGCCATGATACTTTTCTTATTGACAGGAGATTGCAATCCAAATTTGAAATGTATAGTACAGAGTACAAAATTAACTTGGGTGACAGTGCAATTATTCATGTTCCTTCGACTTGGGAATTAGAGGCATCAGCAATTTTAATTTGAG
>NW_019014650.1:519974-533669 GCF_000150535.2 Carica papaya | reverse complement strand
AAATAGTGAGATATCTCCGGTCATATGATCGAAAGCACCTAAGTCAATAATCCACATTCTCCTTTTTGTGGAATAAGTTGAGAGACCAGAAAAATTACCTTTAAGAGATATGAAAGCATTACTGAGAACCATATTGAGAGAAAACATTTTCTGGAGGAGGCTGATCTGTTCAGGACTAAATAGAGGGCTTTCGGTAGGAACGGCTGTAGCTGATTCCTCCTCAGTTTAGACAAAATTGCCCCGATGAGTCTTCTGCTTTGGTGTCTTTTTTTTTAGCTGGCTTCCTGTGAAGCTTCTTGCATCTTCCATAAATGTGCCCAGGTTTTTTACAGTATTCACACCATGGCCGTCCCTTCCGCTCAGTCACCCGACTTGTGAGGGCTACACCAGTCTCGGGTGAGAGAGAACTGCTTTCAGCAAGGTTAGGGCTGAGTTGCAATTCACCCATTATTACTTTCTTCCTGCTTTCTTCCCATCGCACCTCAAAGAACATCTCTCAAATGTTCGGGAGAGGTTTGGTTCCAAGGATGCGTTCTCTTACCTCGTCGAGGTATTTGTTCACTCCGAAGAGGAATTTGAATATTTGTTTATGTTCCACGGTGCTTCGGAATCTCCTGACATTCTCGGGACAGCTCTAAGCATGTTCCTTAAAGCGTCAAGTTGTTGCCAAGAAAATTATAATATTGAATTATCGCCTTTTCTCCTTGGCGCAGGTCGTGAAGACTTGCTTCGACTTCGAAGATGACAGAAGTATTGTCACATGTGGAGTAGAACTCGTGGGCTGCGACCCAGATATTATGTGCAGTCTCATAAAGGAGAAAATTTTCTCCAATTTCGGTGGTCATTGAGTTCACCAGCCAAGGCATAACAAGATTGTTTTATACTTTTCATGTTCGAGCATTTGGATCATTCGCGGGAGATGGTGAGAGTTCTCTAGTGAGGTATTCGTCTCGGTCTTTCCCTCAGATGAACATTAATACCAAGGACGACCATTGAAGATAGTTACTGCCATTTAGTCGATGGCCAGTAACGAAAGAAGGAGCCTGATCAGCGAGAACATAGCTATCAGGCACCGGAAGATAGGAGCTCGAAAGAACTTCGGGCGGAGAAGAAGTCTGTTCATCCATTGCCTATTGAACGCAAGAGGGATGTTGAAGAATTTGGATCAGATAAGCTCTGATACCATGAAGATTTTGAGAGTAAGAAAAACTCTTTTTTTCATCTTATTACATTAATGATTAGTGCCTCATTTTATAAGCAAAACAGAGAGAAATGACAGTTAGCGGAAAGAATAATCAGCAAATGACAGCTAGCATTTTGTTACAGTGCTTGATCCTAGCAATAAACTGTATAACATAAATGAAAACAGAAAACAGTAAAAGTAATTGTAAATACAATTTATTTCAAATATTTTTACATTTTAAAAGAGATTAAGATTTCTAATATAAGAAGGATAAAACTTATTAGGCTAATAGTTCTTTCAAATTAAGTTACTTTTGTTTATTTTTGAATTAAGTAGTTAGTCAATTTTAAGGATATCTATCTTCTTCTCAAACTCATAATTTTTAATAACTGTACTCTATAATCCTATTTTATTTACATATCATTATCTAGGTAGAACTTCTTGCCACCATGTCTTGGTGAACCTCTTAATAATATCCTTTGCCGTAGTCAATTCAAAAGCAAGATAAACTGGGTATCTCAAACTCTAGAGAATTTTTTTTGAAATGATAAATGAATTTTTGATATATAATCCTAGTTAGTTTGTTGCTCTGACATTCAACTGTGTTGGGAATGATATATTAATTCATGATTCTAGACAGAGTTTTTCAGTGTAATCTTGAATAATGGCATCTGCTCATTACTAGCAATGGTTTATCATGGTTATACTTTATGGTTGATTAGTTGTCTGTTTGTATGTTGTTTGGGTTTAACGTCTCTTCAACCACAAAGAAGATGCTAGTCATTTCACATTGTGCTTTTATCTTGCTAAAGTTTCTTATCTAAATCTTTTACCTTTTTGTTTCTCGCCATCCTAATATCAACACATACTTCATGTCTTCAGTTTCTGGGGAAGATGCGAGGTTCTGTTTCCTAACACAAAGATACTTGTCCATGGATTTGTTTTACTTCCATTGGAGAAATTTAGACTTGCTATTTTGGTTCAATATCTTAAACTGCTTTTCATATCTTTATCATACTCTTATAGAGTAGCTCACTCCTGCTGAACTCATACCTTAAAGGGAATTTTAGATGGGCTTTGAGTTTAATTGATATGCCGTGCGTTCATTTTTGCAAATTTCAATAATGTCTTGATTGTTCAATCTGAGTGTGTGCAGGTTCAGGAAAACAGAACTTCTTCAAAGTTTTTGAAAGAAAAATGGATGAAAAGCGTATTCGGTTAAAAGAAAGTGGTAAGCATCTTTCTCATTCTTTTATAGGTCATGGCAACAATTCTATGATACATCCACAAGGAATTAAAGGCTAATTACTTACTTTTATAGGTCGTGAACTTGCTGTTTCCTGGGCTTTATGTGCCGTATGCCTCGTTGGCCATCTCTCACATATTTTAGGTGCTAAAGCTCCGTGGATCCATGCATGTCATTCAACAGGGTTCCATCTGTCATTGTCTTTGTTTACATTGATTGGCCCTGGACGTCAACTTATTATGGATGGATTAAAAAGTCTTTTCAAGGGGACTCCAAACATGAACACATTAGTTGGTCTTGGAGCATTATCATCATTTACTGTTAGTTCATTAGCTGCCTTAATACCAAAGTTGGTGAGTGTGGCCCTTAGGCCTTTCATCGGAGATACAATTATACAGTTTCTTAATACATGCCTTCATGAATATTATGGTTTTTATTTTCCTTGAGGAACAATATACAGGATATTTAGTTTTGTAATTAAGAATTTTTTCGAAAATAATTTTCCACACAATATATGTTTAGTTGATAGTTTATATGTTTGTTTCCTTATCTGCTTTGGATGCCTTGAGTGGTGAGCAGCTGGCACTGCTTAACTTAGCTGAGTGGGGGTAGCTTAGATAGGAGTCCTGGCCCTACTTTGGTTGGAGTATGATTGAAGGGCTTTTAAAGGATCAAGAAGTCCTCATTTGTGTTAGAAGGTTACAGGACTTCAACATCATAATCTGGTGAAGAGATCAGATAATCAGTGCTCTCTTTGCCTTTAGGAAATGGATCACAACCATTTGCTCCTTTGGTGCTTGGAATCTAGGAGGATATAGGTTTCTAGATAAGTGGTGGTTTATGACTTGGTGGCTGCAGGAATGTGGGCTTGGAAAAGGTCTTCAGGTTGGGCAAGTCAAGAGAGAAGCTTGTTGCTCTTATTCCTTTAGCTGTTTTTTGGCTGGGCTATTTTTTTCGGTGATTGCTTTTTGGTAGAAGAATAAACTGAAATATTACTATATCATTGCTTTTTGGAGCCTAAACTCTAAGGAGACCGAAGAAATCTTTCTACTTTCACTTGGCCAAGAGGGTGGGAACTTGTATGGAAAGCACCTCTAGCCAGATTTGGAAGGTCAAAGCATCGCCTAAGTGGCCCTTTTTGCTTGGGAAGCGGCAAGAGAATGCATCTTAACCCTTGACAATTTAATAAGGAGGGGAAGAATCTTGGTAAATGGATGTTTCTGTATCAGATGATGCAAAATCCTGTAACTATGTTCTCTTGTGGTACTTGTTTGCATATTGCATGTAGACTTGGCTAAGAGGGTGGGAACTTGCATGGATACTTTCACTTGGCCAAGAGGGTGGGAACTTGTATGGAGATCAGCTCTAGCCAAATTTGGAAGGTCAAAGCATCGCCTAAGTGGCCCTTTTTGCTTGGGAAGCGGCAAGAGAATGCATCTTAACCCTTGACAAATTAATCAGGAGGGGAAGAATCTTGGTAAATGGATGTTTCTGTATCAGATGATGCAAAATCCTGTAACTATGTTCTCTTGTGGTGCTTGTTTGCATATTGCATGTAGACTTTAGTCTTCGGTCTTCTGGAGATAAGCTAGGTGATGGCAGGATCAATGAGAGTTGAGTTCGGGCTTGGAAAAGATTGCACGAGGATAACTACTCCTCAAGGCTTATCTCTTTGGCTACTTTTTGGGTAACTACAATCTCTTATAACCATATTCTCTTATGGTGCCCGTTTGCTTATCGGCTGTGGACTTTAGCTTATAGTCTTTTGGGGATAAGATAGGTAATGGTGGGTCGGTGAGAGATGAGATACGGGCTTGGAAAGGATGGCACAAGGGTAAGCACCCCTCAAGGCTTATTCCTTTGGCTGCTTTTTGGGCAATTTGAAAGAAAAAACATGAGAGCTTTTGAGGTTAGTTTGGTAGGTTTTTCTTGCGAAGCAAAAAAATACTATATATTCACATAGTGCTAGAAGGTGCAATCTGTAATAAAAAATCTTTACAAGTCTAACAAAATAACAATAAGATCTCCAATAAGGTCCTCAAATATCTTTAAATTTGTTAAAATTAGGTTCAACACCCTCAAAAACCCTCATATTCCTTTCCTTTTAGATGACCCAAATTGTAGCGAGTGGGATAAGCTGAGGGTCTTCTTTGCCATTGTGAAATTCTTTCCATGTCCGCAACTCCTCCCTAATACTACTAGCAACGACCCAATTCACACCATGGACCAAGTGTGATAGGAGTACAGGCTCCATCGAGAATATTATTGCAGGTCTCCATATCATTCTTGCACAAAAAACATCTATATACTAGGGTCTTGCACCTTTTTATTAGCCTATCTAGGGTCAAATCTGCTTCCAAATTGCTTCCCAAGTAAAAAGCACAACTGTCACTGGTTTTCACTTTCTAGACCAGCTTAGATGGGAACTTGACGAGTTGATCTTCATTCATGGATAAGTACTGATAATAAAACTTGATTGAGAAATAATCTTTTGGTGATAAATATCAAACCGGTTCATCCCCCAAGTCCCTAAAGATCATATTGGAGACAAAGCTTCTAGAAGAGTCAAGTAGCTGTCCAACTCCCAATCATTCAGATTCTTGGTTAATTGTACTTCCCAAATGTAAGCTTTGATAAATTTAAGGATACATCGTTCTAGACTATGGGATTTTTGTTTGACATGTAAACATTTTGTGTGTGAGTTTGCACTCCTTTGATGCTGGCGAATATATTATTTTTCTTTTAAAAGAAAATTCCTCGTTATTATGTTAAAAAAATAGTACATAGTATTTATAAGAATTCCTTTGACAAATATACAAAAACTAAGAACATGAACTTTTTTTGGGATAAAAGAAGAAGCATATTAAAATGAGAAGGATAGTTACAAGTATTGAGAATGAGACATTGTCCGAAAAAGGGAATGAAGCAAAATGCAAAAAGATTAATCCAATGGCCTCAACATCAGAACAGCTGAAAGAAGATCCCTACTGATAAAAAATATTAACTTCCCAATTTCTATGTAGTATAGGAAGCGCAATGTCAAGATATTTCTTAGCCTTAGCCTATACAGAGCTCAAGAATGTCGTGTTCACACATATCTAAAGAATAGGAACTAATTATAGGAAAGGAAAAGACCATAGAATAAAAGACTAAATGGAAAATACTCTATAGGAAATCTCATAAATATTCTTATTCTCTAAAAGTTGATTTTTTAGCATGGGAAGCGGGAAGAGAGTATATATTGATATTGACAAACTGATGAGAAGCGGAAAACTACGGTAAATGGTTACTATTTTTGTAAGAGAGAAACAGAATCCTGGAATCATATTCTATCATGGAGCCTTGTTGTATATAAGATATGGACTATGGTTTATGGATTATTGAGAATTAGCTGGGTTATTGCTGGTTCAATAAGAGATGAGACTTGGTTATGGGAGGGAATTAGTAAGGGGAGAAAAATTGTGGATCTCATTCCGCTTACTATGCTTTGGGTGATTTGGAAAGAGAGAAATAATAAAGTTTTTGATGAGATGGAAGAGGAGTTCTCTAAGATTAGGGATAGATGGTTACAATATTTGAGATCTCTGATTTTATCCTATTCATATCATAAAGGATTTTGGAAATGTTACATACATATTCACTGATTTGTAAATAATTTTATACATGGGTGGCACCTTCTTGGTGCTTGTGAATTAATACTATTCTTTTTATTTCAAAAAAGTATTTAAGTAACTGTTCATATAGCTTTTTTGAAAGGAAAAAGTACTCAATATGCAATGCCTCAAGGGGGTTCTGACCACCTATGGTAAAAGAGTATTTAAAAGTCAATCAAAACACCAATGAGGTATCGTAAATCCTACTCAGGAGTAAGAGGATGACTCTTAAACAAAAATAGAAGGAGATGGCGCTATAAGTCTCTCACTTGACAAATGGAGCCGAAGCTTAGTTGGGAAAGCTCCCAACCATTAGCTTGGATTGGTGAACATGAGTCTACAAAAGCCAATTTCTGAGGGTGCCTTATACAAATAAAGGAAATACCGAATGACAAGGCCACCAATACTAGGTGGCTGCTTAACCATATGGAATCTCCTATTGTCCACTGAATCATCCGAGAAAAATCGACATTGGAGTGACTCTAGCCTGTTTGCAATACTAGCTGGGTTTTAGGGAATAAAGAGAGAACATAGATGCGCAAATTTGAAAACGTGTATTTGATGAGGGTAGATGCCCTCACTTTGATGGAAAGCCCGTCTTCCAGCTGGAAAACTTTCTCCCAAATCTAGAAACTTAAGGATCACAGATGGCTTTGTTTTTGAAGTTGTCTCCTCAAGGCAAATCAAGGAAACTGAAATATGGTAAAAGACTATGTGAAACTACTTTCTAGGCAGTATCAGAAATTATAAAAACCCCTGGACACCTGAAGTTTGTTTAAGCTCTCAGCTTATCATGTTGAATAATTAGCATATGGTATTTATATGGATACCTATAACAAGAATAAGAACTTAACTATAGGAGAATTCAGTATATAGGAAAGACTGGTGAAAAATACCTGTAGACTATTACAACTTGTTTGGTTCCCTTTGATAAAATATTCACCAAATGAATACTTCACACAAACACGATTGATAAAATTTACATGAATGCTATATAACGGTGTTAGATACATGACCAGAGTTTTTGGGGTTTCTTTGGTAACTTACCGTTCAGTAATTCTGAGGCATGATTAAGACATTTATTTGTTATTAACCTATAACGCTATAATGTACTTGATGCATATAGTAGATACTGCAGGATGAAGCATGTCATTTGAATATTTAGTTTGTACTTTAGCCCCTGAAGTGATTTTATGTATGCAGGGTTGGAGGACATTCTTTGAGGAACCAATTATGCTCATCGCATTTGTCTTGTTAGGTCGGAATCTTGAACAGAGAGCTAAAATTAAAGCTACCAGTGATATGACCGGACTTCTAAGTGTTTTGCCTTCAAAAGCTCGTCTTCTGGTCAATGGTGATGCAAAAGAAATGAGCTCAACTGTTGAAGTTCCTTGTAACAGCCTCTCCATTGGAGACCTAATTGTTGTACTACCTGGAGTACGTAAAATGGAATGTTGCTGATGTTATTGTGAACTGTCATGTTTCTTTTTCATTCATTTTTTATTCTCATCTCAAGATATCTGTTTAAAAGAAACTTCATTTTTCACAGAGTTGGTCTCACTGTCAGATTTTCTTTTTTGCCACTCATTATGTCATAGGATGGTCTTCTTCCAAGCATGTAATTCAAAAGCAAGAATAATACTTGCAGCTAATTATTAGTTGAAAAATCTGACGTGCTACAAATTCATGAATTTCTGTTCCTGTAGCATATTTGGCAACATCTGAAAAATATTTCTCGTCTCTCTAGGATCGTGTTCCAGCAGATGGAATCGTTAGAGCTGGTAGAAGTACCATTGATGAATCAAGTTTCACTGGGGAGCCGATGCCAGTTACCAAACTTCCTGGGGTATCTTTCTAGATCTACTTGTAGCTATTTCTTGATATCAAGATATAGATGGTGCTTTGTAGCAGTTATAGACGTTTATTATTACTCTTCTCAGATCTACACAAAATTTGTTCAATTATGCATTGTTTACACTGAAACTAATGCGTTTTGGTCGTGCTACTCATCTTCTTGCATCTTCTCATACAATTGTGATTTTTTTTTTGATAGAGTCAAGTAGCAGCTGGAAGTATAAATCTGAATGGAACTCTTACAGTCGAAGTACGTAGACCAGGAGGTGAGACTGCAATTGGAGATATTGTTCGTCTGGTAGAAGAAGCCCAAAGTAAAGAGGCTCCTGTACAGCGATTAGCGGACAAGGTCTTCTTTGTTTCTATATGCTTTATTATGTGAATTCACGCATTTTTATTGTTTAGAAAAAGTTTTCCTAGATAGATTCAGGAATATTATGATTTTAATGTCCATATGTTAGCTTTGCTATACCGTTTTCTTAATAAGAGGATGTTTGACATCATTTATTTTTATATTTACAAGCAGCTTTAAGTACCCTTTTTTAATCTTTTTGTTTGGAGACATAAAAAGACAGGATGCTTGTTAGATTTTTAAAAGTGACTTTAAGAAGGTAAAGAGTAAGCACCTCATTCCTAAATTTTCAGGTTCTTATTTTCTTTATCTAATAAATTTATTTAACTTCTCTTCATCATTGTTTTTTAGAAAGTATTTACTAAAATAACTACTTATTTTTTACAAGTAGCACTTTATTTTAATGTATAACTGCTTATTTTTTAAATAAGAATTTATTTGTTTTAAGGAACATAAAGCATCCTATTGCTTTATGCACATTTTTTGTCAATAATCACAAATACCCTCTAATATTGAGGGTAAATATGCATATTTAATACATAAGTACGTAGATGAACATCTATGGGAAAAGTTACATCTCTTAGATCAGCATAGACATTTTGGCAACATTGCAGAGATTGAGAAGAAGAAGAACTAACAGATGTGTTTGGACATGAGCTTTGAGAGTTATAATGTGCAAAAACCGCTAGGACTAGATGGTTTGTGGATGAGGCTCTACGATGCTGGAAAATGGAGTATTTCAGTTGGAAAAGCTGAGCAAACTAATAAAAGAAAGGGGAATAACAAATTTGATGTATTTGATTACTATTCTCAATAGATTGTCCAACCATTTCACCTGATTGTTGTGTTTGGAGCCTTGAGTCTTCAGGTGCTTACACCTTTAAATCCTTTTTTTTTTCTTTCCGGGTTCCTCACCTGCAACCGTAATGCCCATTCATGTTTTATCCCGTAACTTTTGGAAGATGAAAGTTCTATCTCAAGTATAGAGATTTGCATGGACAGCTGTGCTTGATAGCATTCTTCTTATAGAATAAGAAGTATTATTAAGATGTTATGTTATTAATTGTCTATTTCCTTTTCTATTTTAGAAACTTGCATATATATAGGTTATGATATTTAATAAATATACATTCAACCATTCTTAAACCGGCGAATCCTAGTTTCTTGACAATTGATCTCCAAACTAAACCAATTCAACTGTTACTGTATCTATCTGTGCTATATCTTTCTTGGTTCCTTGCTGATTGAACATGGTGCCCTTACAGTTCTCAATGGAATTGGCTTCTTCACTTTATTTTTAAAATGCCTGAAAGCACTCTGGCGCTTTTTGGGGATTGGCACAACGCATTCGAAGTGCCCATATTGAACTGATTGTACATGCTAGGATATTTAATCAGATGCTAAACCTCTTAAAAGTAAAAAAAAAATACTATCCTAGATTTATATTAAAAGGAATAAATATTCTCTTATAGTTAATCTGGTAATGAATTTAATAACAGATTTAGGTATAAGAGCATTTCTATCCCTTTATAAATGATACTTATGAGCTTGTAAAGACACTTTAAGCAGGAAAAGTATTAGGTTTACATTTTACTTATAATTGGTCTGAATGTGGAAAGTTTAGTTAAGATTCTAATTTCTTTGGTGTTTCAGGTGTCTGGGCACTTTACCTATGGTGTGATGGCCCTCTCTGCTGCAACATTTATGTTTTGGAATCTGTTTGGTACGCGCATTTTACCAATTGCCTCATATCATGGAAGCACAGTTTCATTGGCGCTGCAGCTTTCTTGCAGTGTTCTGGTAATTCTTGAGATTATTGTGTCTATCGAGGAAATTAATTCATGTTTTCACTACTGACTTCACGAGATTACCTCTGCCTATTATTTCTCCTTTTTAGGCTTTTGTCCACTGATTCTCATTGCATGAGTATCGTTTCGTCTTTTTACCTCGTCCTGCAAGATTTATGTATTTAGCTTAATGTGGTTTTCCATAAATTTTTTCTTTGTTGTAGTCTTGCTGGTTATAAGAATTAAAAGAAATCATTTGGGTAGAGGACAGCGTCACAAGCAGCTATTATTATTATTAACTGTTATAATTAAATGGTTTATGTATGAGATTGAGACCGATATCCTTTACATGGTTTATGGGAAGAGAGGCAAGGTTGTAAGTTTTACCAGATTTAATGCTACAGGTCACAGGGGCCTGCAGATCTCTGCCATAGTTCTTACTCTTTCTTTTGGTGGTGAATGCCACTGAGTGTAATAATCCTTCTACAATGTGATTTATTTTGATGATGAAGGTGTTGTGTTTATAATTCTTGCTAGACATGGCGTGATGTAGGTTGAGATGTAGGAAAAGATAGGTCAATTTTTTGGGGAGCTAAAGACATCAAGATTGAGACTTCTTGAATGTTGTCTTCAGTTGAAAGTTTCCTTCAATTGAGGGATATTGGTGAGTGGTGAAAACTTCAGTATGTAAAATTGTTTGTTTTATTCTACTTGAGTCATGAAGGTCATCTAGAAAGCTCAGATGGGAGGAAATTCATTGTTTTTGTTTTGAGAGTTGCTAGCATTTCACTAAGCCTATCATTGAAAACTTCATCGAGGAAGCTGATCTTTTGGCCTGTTATAACATGTGGATCGATAACGAAGTTTTCTACATCATTAGATCACATAGTGCTTTAAGGAGATGGCTTAGCTAAATTGGAACAGTTCAGGCAATGAAATCCCCAATAGCTATTGTCAACTTTTCTTATATAATTTTGGCTTAATAGTAACACATTCTAATAAGATTACTATATGTCATCGTGGGAAATGATAGAGAAAATCTTAACATAGAAGTGAGAATTATAAATCTATGTAGTTATGCATGTGTTTTTTTTTAGAAGAAAAAGCATAAATATATAAACAAAGCACCTAGGGGGTGCAACCCATGTATGTGTAGTTATGCATGTGTTGCTTGTGCATAGACTTGGGATATATTTATAATGCGGCAAAAATGAGAGCAAAAGCTTTTGGTATAATATGAGGAAAGTGAGAGCAGAAGTTTTTTATTGATTTTGTATGATGGCATCATCTTTTCTTTTTTTGCTAGCCCTCATCGGGCGTGAACTAAGGCTTGAACTCGACCGGTAGAAGCCTCATACAAGAGGCAGTTACGTCAGGTCTAGAGGCTTTTGGTGTATGATGGCATCATTTTCAATTCAACTTTTATTGCTGTTTACCTCATTCCCTGATCTAGATGCAGATATCCTGGAGATCTTTTCAATGGAATTGGAAAGGAGATTTACATTTGTTTCTATTGATTTGCACTGCAGCCCACTTTTTTCTGTGTCGATGAAGTTATATTTCTTGTGCAGGTCGTTGCTTGTCCATGTGCTCTTGGCTTAGCCACACCTACTGCCATGCTGGTAATCACATCATAGACTGATGGCTTTGCGTCAGACAAGTGGATATTGAATGGTGAAGCTATTCTTGGTATTAAATCAATTATTAATGTTGGTTTCAGGTTGGAACTTCACTAGGGGCAAGGAAAGGGCTGCTTTTGCGTGGTGGAGATATTCTAGAGAAGTTTTCATCGGTCAATGCTGTTGTATTTGATAAAACAGGGACCCTAACAGTTGGTAGGCCTGTCGTGACCAAAGTGGTGACTTCCAAAGATTCAAGGTTAAATCATGATTTAAACTTATTTTATTTTATGAAAGCATCCATTAATAAAAAGTCAGCACAATTTACACTAGTTGAAGCTTTTGGAATCAATTTCTAGTGTGTGATTCTAATGCTTTGTAAGTTCTGTGGCAGACAGAATTTAGGTCATGCGTGGTCAGAAGTTGAGGTCCTGAGATTAGCTGCTGGTGTAGAATCAAATACTGCTCATCCTGTCGGTAAAGCAATTGTGGAGGCCGCTGAGGCTGCTAATTGTCAAAATATGAAGGTAACTTCTCCTTAGCCTAAAGAATGTGCTTCTAATACATTGTGTTTCCAAATTTCTTGAATTTTGCAACATCCACAATGATGTTATTTAATTAGGTGGTGGATGGAACATTTATAGAGGAACCAGGGTCTGGTGCAGCGGCTATCATTGATAACAAGAGGGTTTCTGTTGGGACACTGGACTGGGTTCAAAGGTACGGGAAATCTTATTTCTGATAGTTAATATGCTGCAATACTTCATTGCGTGCAATTAGGTAAACATTAGTTCTAGTGTTTTTATATGTTTGTTTAGTATTTTACATTTAATTTTTTTCATCTCATGGTGTTTGCTTACTTTGCTGTAACTTTCCATTTGTGAACTGAAAGTCTAGATTACGATTAAATAGCAAAAAATGTCCTTTTTTCTTTCTCTTATGAAAAATGGGAAAATATATATGGGTTTTGGTTTTAGGTTTGATATGATCTGTATTGGCATGCTGAAATTTGAACACAACAATAACTTGATGTACCATTAGTGGCTCGGTTATCTATAAGTCTCCATTACAGCTTATGTTATTGAGTCAGACTCTGGTGGTCTCCGCTGTGATATTGATTTATCTGTGATCCAGTGACTTGGATTGGAGTTGCGTACAGAATCCCACATCAAATATCTTAAACCATAAGATTATTAAAAAATACTTGCCATATGTTGATATCTTTGTTATGTTGCATATCTTTTCCTTTTAATGAGAAGTTTATTATGCATTCTCTTATCTCAATACATAATATGCAAGGTGATTCTTCAGAGCAAATGCCATTCAGGATTTAACGGTTATTAGAACTCTTTTGATAAAGCACAAAACCTGTTAGTTTCATATGAAGCCTCAAGTTTCAATGTGACATCTCTAGTGAGTTCTTATTGCAGGCATGGTGTTAACGAGAGTCCGTTGCAAGTAATGGCCACAGATGAACTTAATAGTCAGTCTATTGTGTATGTTGGAGTAGAGAACACCCTCGCTGGTCTTATTTATTTTCAAGATCAGATCAGGGAAGATGCTGGACATGTTGTTGAATCTTTGTCTAGGCAAGGAATTAGTGTTTACATGTTGTCTGGGGACAAAAGGAGGACCGCTGAGTATGTTGCATCTGTTGTTGGAATTGCAAAAGAAAAGGTAGGGAATTCTCTTTCCATTAACTGAACAGTAACTTAAAGAGTGAGAATTGAAATGAGTCATCAATTGATAAGAATAGTCATAATACATGGGCAATAAAACTTCGTTTCTTGTTGCTTTCTTTGCTTGGGAAGCCTCTTGCAAGAAAACCCCCATGATAGATAACATGAGGAATTGTGGTAGATTCGTTGTTAATGGGAGCCTGATGTGCATGCAAGAGAGTGAATCCCCGCACCATTTCTCTTTTTTTTTTTTTGGGTGTACGGAGGCTGGAATACAATGGGATTCATCCCTATCCTACTAAACTTGTCCTACACTGCCAGT
>NW_019014650.1:481520-507505 GCF_000150535.2 Carica papaya | reverse complement strand
TGCAGTCTTCCTCAGCTTTTTTTGCAGAGATAATAGGCATTTACCAAAATTAACCCCCTCCTAAACTTATCTATGGTCAAAATACATTCTCTGCTAGCTTCCCATGCAAAGAATGAAACCCTTGGAGTCACCTTTATTTTCCATATCAGTTTGTAAGGAAATGACAGTGTAACGACCCCACTGTGATGTGGATTATCCTCCCCCTGCCTAAGAAACTTATACCAAGATTTGAGAGAGAGAACCGTGTTTTGTGACTTTCCATTCAGGTTTATCCTCAATATCATTCAGCCTGATCTCTGACAGTAACTCCAACATTTTTTCATACTCAGGAATTCCCAATCATTCAGATTACGATTGACCACCACCTGCCAAAACCCTCCCCATACTGACAATTAATAAAGCAAGCACTCACCCAGACAGCTTTATTTTCAGAAATGGCAAAAATTGCAGGAAATCTGTCCCTGAGGAGACCTCCCTCCAGCCATTCGTCTTCCCAGAAGCTGATCTCATCCCCACAACCCACCTTCCATCTGATTTGTCTAAGGAATTTTTCTTTACCATCTAAAATGTTTTTCTATAGACCTTTTCTGTGATTTCTCACCACCCCAATAGATAACCAACCAGAACCATCAATAAAATATTTTGAAGCAATAACTCTCCTCCAAAAAGCTTTTTCCTCGTTGATAAAGCGCCACAGCCATTTTCCTCGCAAAGCAATATTCATTTCCACCAAAGATCTAATCCCAAGACCAACATTTTGTAAAGGTTTTTTCAGCTCATTCCAAGCCACGAGATGAAATTCTCTGCCATCCTTCTTACCCCCTCAAAAAAAAAGTTGTTTTATAAAGATTCCAACCTTTTAGGCACATTGCAAGGGATAGACAATAAAGATAGGTAGTACACAGGCAGATTGCTAAGGGTGCTCTTGACAAGTGTAAGACGGCCACCTTTAGACGGTAAGTTTCTTTTCCAACCAGCCAATCTCCCTTCAATTCTGCTGATAATCAGGTCCCAAGTCCCTTGGTCTTTATAATTTGCCCCGAAAGGTAAGCCAAGATACTTTATTGGCATATTGGACTTCTTGCATCCGAAAGCCACAATCGAGTCTGATTTGTCATCCACTCACCCAACCCCACAAATTCAGATTTTGAAAAGTTAATCTTCAATTCATAAACCACTTGGAACCCCATTAAGATGCATCTATTGTTCAACAAGGCTGTCAAATCTGGTTCGCTAAAAACAGAACATCATCAGCGAAAAATAAATGAGTTATTTCTTCCTTAAAGGCACCTTTCCCAACCTTCAAGCCATGGAATATGGCCTTCAGGATCATTCTGTTAAGAGCTTCCATTACCACTATGAACAGGAATGGTGACAGGTGATCCCCTTATCTCAACCCTTTAGATGGCCTAAAGAATTTTGAGGGGCCACCATTGACAATCACAGCATATGATACAGAGGTAATCACCATTGAGTTACTGATTTGATTATTGAGATCCAAAATTTCTATTTTTGATCCTTGATAAATTTTCTCAAAGTTTTATATTCCAAGTTGAGAATTTATAATTAAAATTTCTGTTTATTGAATTTTTATTTATGATATTTAATTTAAAACATTTGAATATATATTGGAGAAGATTAAACTAAATACAAATCAGTCTCATAAAAGAAAAAAATCTTCTAATTATGAAAATCAACTATAATTTTGCTTTGTAAGGAGATTTACTAAATATACTAATCTACATAGGGATTGAACTTCTACAAGAAGTCGGATTCCTACACTCCCCCTCAAGTTGATTTGAAGATGTTGCGCAAACCAAGCTTGGAACTCAATTCTTCAAAAGTCTTCCTAAGTAATGTCTTGGCAAAAATATCTGCGATTTGATAGTAAGATTGAATGTGTCATAAGGGTAGTACTAGTGTATCAATCTCTACATACTTAATTCGATCATGATGAACGAGGTTTTTTTCTATGCTTATTGTGAATTGATTGTCACATAACACTTTCATAGGCTCCAAAGAGGGAATTCTTAATTCAACCAATACCCTTTGTTACCACATTCATTCATATATACTATATGCTAAAGCTCTAAACTAAGTCTCACACTACTCCTTGATACCATTGACTGCTTTTTACTTTTCCAAATAACTAGGTTTCCTCATACATATGTACAATATGCAAATGTGGATCTTATATTAGTTATAAAACCAGCCCAATCTGCATCCATATATATTTTAACCTCTTAGTTTCTGTTTTTCTTTAAAAATAGTCCTTATTCAACTGTCATTTCTAAATACTTGAGAATTTGCAACATCGCTTCCATAAGTTCTTCAGTTTGGTAATTCATGAATTGATTCACAACACTGTCGGCAAAAATGATAGTTTGTCTAATATGTGAGAGATAAATCAGTTTACCCATTATATGTTGACCTTTTTTGTTATCAACTGGAGCACTATTAATTTTACTTCCCAGTTTAATGTTGAAATCCATGACTGTGCCTGCAGGCCTGCATCCAAGTATTCCAGTCTCTTTTAGAAAATCCAGCATGTATTTTGGCAAATAAAATTGAGATTCTTTTCCTTGACCTAACAATTTCTATTTCCAAAAAATATTTGAGATTTTCTAGATCTTTAATATCAAATTCTTTAATTAAGACTTTTTTTTACTCAGTATATCTTTTATGTCATCATTTGTAATTATTATATCATCTACATATACGATAAGGATTGTCATATTTCCTGAAGGATCATGCTTAACAAATATAGTATGATCTGTTTGGCATTAACTCTATCCAAACCTCTTGATTGCCTTAGTCAATTTGTCAAGCCATGCTCTTGGGATTGTTTGAGACCATATAAGGACTCTTTGAGTCTACGGACCTTTCTGTTAGCGAATTGACTATCAAATCTTGGTGGTATCTCCACATAAACTTCTTCCTCCAACTCTTCATTAAGAAAAGGAATCTTCACATCTAATTGGAATACGGGCCGAATCCAGATTGGTAGCTAGGAACATGGACCGTGTTAAGTTTTGCTATTGATGTAATGTCTACTAATACTTGATTCCATAATATTGAGTAAATTTTTTGGCCACTAATCCAGTTTTGAATCTGTTACAATCAGCATTATCCTTGATTATGACACCTATTTACAGCTTACCGGGTGCTTTTCTGGTGGTAGTTCTATTATTTTCCAAGTTCATTATTTTCTTAGGCTTCAATTTCCTCCATTATTATAGTTTTTTTATTCGAATACTTTTAGCGCTTCATGTATTGTTTTTTATATCTATATTTTATCAATATTGCTAATAAATGTCTGTTGAGTTGAAGACAGATTTTTGTATGAAATAAAATTCTGAATTCGATGATCAAATACCTTCTTTTTTTTTTGTTTTCTTATAGAAATAGGTATATTATTATTATAAAAATTATCAAGGGAGAGACCCGAACTTGTATTACCGAAGTATTCAATGATGTTGAATCTAGATCTGGCTTGGACACATGACTCTAATCAGGTGGTTGTGACTCTTTTTCTTCTTGATTCTTGTTCCTTCTAGTGTAGACCTAAAGTTCAAGTTTTTTAGCGTCGTGAGTAGGTTCAAAGGTCCAAGTGTATCACCTTATCCTGTGTGTTCTGAGGACTGCATGGGTTTAGTTAGAGAATGAAATATTCAGTGGCAGAGTTCTGAAAACGAATTCTTATGTATTCTTGTCCAACTAGATACCAATTCTGTAACATAGTTGGTTTAATTGAAGGATGACATCCATAAAGTTATAGAATGTCCATGTGACTGATAAATAACACTTATATACCTTTTGGTTTGATGAGTACCCAAAAAAAGAAATATTCTATTGATTTGGGGCCTAGTTTTTTTCTGATGGTTGTGTAAATGAATAAGTGTTGAATAACTAAAGATTTGATAGGCAGGGTAGATAGAAGTCAAGTGGTTGGAAAGTATTGAAGCATGACTTGATAGGGTGTTTAAAGCTCAAGGACCTGGGAAATTATTCTATTAATAAGGTAGGTCACAATTACAACAACTTTCCTATAGAAAAATTTCAAAACTTGAGTAGTGGACATGAGAGACCAGGTAATGTTCAAGAGATGTTTATTCTTCCTTTTGGTTATCTTATTTTGTTAAGGGGTATCAACACATGAATTTTGATGAACAATTTATAGATATCAAAAAAATTTTAAAATATTCTTTTGAAGAGGGCTGGTGAGCAAAACCTATTTGAAGGGGTGAAAATTGGTAAATCCCCAAATAAACTAGAGGTTTTCCATTTGTTTTTTACAGATGACTCTTTGATTTTCTGTAAACGAAGTATTGATTACATGCTTAATTTGAGATGTATCCTTCTTTACTTCCAAGCTGTTTCAGGCCTTAAGATCAATATTAGAAAATGAGAACCGGTATGTATTGGAAACGGAACCTGTAGAAAACATTTGGCTTCGGTTCTGGGTTGCAAAGAAGTTAAATTACCTATTAAATACCTTAGCTTTCCGCTCGGTAACAAGTACAAAGATAGTGCTGGGTGTGGTCCGGTTATAAACATGTTTGATCAAAGACTCAGCAGCTGAAAAGGCCGTTTTTAATCTAAAGGGGGTAGATTGACACTCATCAAAAGCACTCTCCAACCTCCCTATCTGCTATTTGACAGTTTTCACTATCCCGGTTCACATTGCCAAAAGAACTTGAAGCTATTCTTAACATATTTCTTTGGGCTGATACTAAGGAAAAGAGGAGATACCATCTGGTTCGTTGGGATGATGTCAAGAAACTGATTAGAAGGGGCGGATCAGGTCTTAGATCTATCACCACTATTAACAAAGCTCTTCATGCTAAATGGATTTGGCATTATTTGGTGGAGATCAATAGTTTTTGGAAAAAAAACATTAACATTAAATGGATGAGGAGAGATAAGCTCGACAATTTCTGTGTTGCCAACAGACCACAAGGTCTCAGTTTATGGAAGGCTATCATGAATATGTTCAAGACAGTGTATGATTGCTCCCACTGGCAGATTGGAAGAGGGGACCAGATTAAATTCCGGCACGATCTCTGGATTGGTGACACTAAACTGAAGGATAAATTTCCTATGATTTATGCTATTGATCAAAACAGTGACTTATATGTCAGGGGCTTTTGGCAATGAGGGCGGAGGGGTATGTACTGTTTTTTTGTGCAGAAATCTTCAAGATTGGGAGGTCTCTGAGTTCAAGGGGTTCATGACTCTAATGGCTAAGATTCATCTCACAGACTATAATGACAAACTCTGTTGGAACCTTAAGAAGAATGGAATGTTCACTATCAGATCCTGTTATAACTATTTGACCAAAAATGGCATGCCTACCACTCCTCTGTTCCCCTATAAAATTATCTGGAAGTCCCACCCCCAACCCCCCCCCCCCCCCCCCCCGGAGATTATCTTTTTTTGGCCAGGGAAGCTGCCAAGAATCGTATCCTTACCATTGATAACTTGGTGAACTCTCTAGCTAATAGGTGTTTCCTTTGCAAGTGCACCGTTGAAAGTCCAAATCACATCCTGTTTTGGTGCCCTTTCACCTATCAACTTTGGTCCCTGGTTTACAGCCTATCTAATGTCCACTGGGTTATGGTCAATTCTGTGATTAATGAACTTCTGGCGTGGGAAAGTTTTTCCTCTAATAAAAAAGCTTCTCGTCTCATCCCCTTAACCATTTTTTGGGTTATTTGAAAGGAAATGAACAATAGAGCTTTTGAGGGCATTGAAGAAACATTTGTAAATATCAAAAATAGGTGGTCCCATTATTTTTGGGTCATAACTTATACTCTACAGATGACTTAAGAGCAATTGTAGATATACTTATTGACCTGTAACTCTTTTGTACATGGGGGCACCCCCTTGGTGTCACTTACTTAATACATCCTTACTTTTATTTAAAAAAAAAAATACTCTTGCATGTTTATCTTCAATACTTTGTCCGAAATTGAGTTTGAACCATGTTAAATTTTCTGAATATATAGTCAACTTCTTATTCTTCTTTCATGAGAAATAGTCATGTAATTTTTATATGATCATCTACAAAAGGAAAC
Organism: Carica papaya; assembly: GCF_000150535.2. Next base: position 501,428 of record NW_019014650.1, on the reverse strand, counting down.
AAACCATCTAGTACCAACGATATTGTTGATTTTAAATAATCCCCAAACATCAATATGTGACATGGAATATATATATATATATATTTAGATAAACATATAGTACGAGTATGTTTTGACAATTGATATATTGAAAGTTTTTCAAATTTTTTTTTTCTGAATAAAGAAATGAATAATTTTGGAAGACATACAAATTTTAAGTATCTCAATCGATAATGTCATAAAATAATTATACTAAGATTGTCTAAATAAGTTGGATTATCTTGAGACTCAACACACATTGTATTATGGAACCTTTAAGGTTAACTTCTTTAAGATGAGGATATCAACTATTCCGGCACACTTGAGTGAGATCTATCCGCTATTTTTGCAGTAAAATTTTTATTGCATGGATTATATTTTTAAAACAAAAGTTTTATTTCCCTCATGTGATTGGATGCCCTTAGTCAATTATCCAAATATCTTAATTTTCTAAAATAGCATTGAGAGTACTAAAGAAATGATCCTTTTAGGCTATTGTCTCAACTTATATGTTGTTATTGACATAGTCTCGATAGGAACATTTTTTGGAGGGTTTTTATCTACTCTTTGTTGGATGGGCATGATTCCCTAGTGGAGACAGTTCCATCAAGAGAGGCATAGTTTCCCTTACCTTCTGTTTTTTTTTTTAAAGAAAAGTGTTTCCCTTACCTTCTTTATCCATGACTAATTTTATGGTTTTCAAATCAGCTGGTTTTCCATGAATTTTCCAGAAATTATATTAAGTATGATTTAGTTTTCTGCAGTCATCACACCAATGTTTGTGATGTGAGTACGGATGACTTAAACTCTTCAAGCAACCAACCGAGCCAAGGAAAAAAATCGGACAAAAAAGAGTCAAAATTCCAAGAAAACCCAAAAGCAAAACATGGGAAAATATTCGCCACCCGTAAGAGACATTTTCCACTCGAGAGATTTTTTTCTCAATAAGAAAAGTTTCCTTTTCTTCTCCATATCATTCTCAAATAGTAAAAAAGAAAACAAGATCAATGAATTTCGGGAATCCATCAAGGGAGAATCAAGAGTTTTTCTACCCTCAAGGACAATATCAAATGACTTCCTTTCAATTAAAAGGAGTTTCATGGGAAGAGGAAGTATATGATTGAGCTTAAGGCTAGGATGTTGATCCAAAGATTGGAAATTGCAAGGTTGGAGGAGAGGTGAAACAAAAAGAGAGAAGAGGAACCTAATATGTGCGAGCAAATGGTGCTACAAGCACCTTCTAAGTAAAAAAATAAGCACCTCTATATTGACTTTTTGTGTATGTGCTTAAAGTGCTTATTGTTTTTTACCTGTTCAATTTACAATAAGAATAGAGTAATTAGCTACGGAGCCAGTAGAACAGAAACAAGTTGAGAAGTTATAAAGAAAGAAGGTAGATCAAATACACTAGCTATAGGTTATTTCTCTTTGTTCTCTAGTATGTCTTTTCTCTTTCTTTGTGATTCTAGGGATAGCTTATTCTCTATAGGTGGATATCTATTCTTTCTTGTCTTATATATTACTTTTTGTGTCAAGAAAAATAATATACTCAAACAAATTTTGCAAACATATCCAAAAGCAAAAAGATCACATACACTCTTCTGTATAGTCTACATTCCAAGACTTGCACATTTATACCTGTCACGCATAGAAGACAACCTCCAAGGGAATACCAAGCATTAGTTGAGTTCCTCTTGAAGAAGGAATAGATGTGAACAGGATTGAATGCTTGAAAAACACTGCTGTCATATATAACAAGGTTGTAAATCCCAATGCCTGCAAGAGAACAAAACCACAGAAATAACGCAGGGCCTACAGCAAGTCCCACTTTACTTGTCCCAAACTTCTGTACACTGAATAAAATTATAAGGCAGGCAACTGAAATCATCACCACTTGATCTGTGCAATAAAAAAGGCAAAGCAGTAAATTAGTGACATGCCTACCTTCTGTATATTAATAATAAAAAATGCTGTCAAGATCATAGGCAACTTGTTTAGATGAATAGGGGAAGAAAATTTTCACAGAAGTAGAATATCCACATTTCAAATAAGAAATGGAGAATCCATGACAAAAAAAAACATTCACCAACAACCTGCCTCTATTTTAACCATTATTGTATATTCTCTTCTCTGGATAATTACCAGTCTATATATAGGTATTAATTACAACTAATAAAGAAAATATTAAAATAAAAGAAAAAATCAGAAGTTTCTATAACTTTAAATCTACTTAAATAGGCAGAATAATTTTGAAATACAAAATAATAATAATAAATATTATTAGTTCTTCAGTGCCGGTAGCTGTAAACTCTTCTTTCTCAACGGGAATCATAGCCCTCTCATAGTCAAATCAATGGGCTTGCCTTTCTTGCTTGAAATCAATTTCCTAAACCTCTTCCTGCTCATTGACTAGTGGAATTACTTTGAAACGGGACAGCATTATTAATACTATTCAAAGTTAAGATTATTTTGTTCAACATGACTTATAGTTTTCTGATATAATTTTTTTAATTAAAAAATAATTATTACAGAAGAATACAAAGGTAGAGAAAAGGAAGACTCGATATCCTCCCAAAAAGGGGAAAAAGAGATGTAAAGAAAAAAGAGAAGAGACTGATCACTTTCAATCAAGGGTAGCCAGCCAATCTCTCTGCAAAGTGGACTAATATCGCTTCGTTGTTGACACATGTCATCGAGCTAATCCAGTTTCCAGTCCACTTTCGCCAATGCCTCCTAAATCATTAGTAATTTTTGCCTACATGCCAGCGAAGACACAACAAGTTCCACAAAATCAATTCAAAACTCCTCAGTAATCCTAATAAACTGCAACCATTGGGCTAGTTATTACATGTGTCACCATAAATGCCTCTTTTATAAGGAAGGAAAAAATACATCTTCACGAGGCACCAAGCAGTTGCAGTTTACCTTTATAGACATCCATCCAAAAGTCGTAAAAGGATGCTTAAACATAGTCAATCAAAATGTCTATAGATCCATTATAGTTATAGACATTTTGACAGAAGTTTTTCTTCTTAAGGAAGACATTAGGTAAGAAATCCTCGAAATCTTATTGATTGGACAAGGGATGACCTCAAATAAAATATAAGGTTCTTTCTTCTTTTGATAGGAAATATATATACACACACATTAACAGGGACATAAGAAATTACAATTGTAGTGATGATGTCTACAGTAGTGACGATAAGACATCATTCAACAAGGAGAAAAAAGGAAAACCTAAAAACAAGAAAAGAGAAAGGAAAGACCCTAGTGTACAATAGTTTCCCGATGCATTTGCATCTAAGGCATACCCCAAGAAAATCCGCATCTTAGCCCACAAAAAAGCAAAAAACACAACCCCATCCCAGATTAGCATAGAACAAGATATAAGGATCTTAATTTTGGGCCATTGGAAAGGCATTCATGGGGATAAGATGCTGGGACTTATCCCTCTGGCTACTTTTTGGGCCATTTGGAAGAAACGGAACATGAGGGTTTCAAGGATATAGAATTTAATTTTGATAGGTTTAAGGACTAATTGGTTCCAGATTCCAAGTTTTTCTATTAAGGATCTTGAGAACCTTACAAATATTTTGATTGATTTGTAAATATTTTATATACGGACAGATTGCAAATCAAGCATTGTAAACTTTAGTTAGTTTGATGATCTACACAAAGCACAATCTGATTACTATCTCTAATCAAATCATGTCTATCAAAATCACAAGTAGCACTCCAAAGTGTCTTTCTTCGACATATAGATGGCATCCCTTAGTCATTTTCATATTATAAATAGTGCTTCTAATTTTGTGAAATAAAGACCTTTAAACATGGGCCCAGAAACTGAAACATTCTTTTGGAAGAAATTTCAATCTATGGAGCACTTAAAGACTTCAATAAGGTTTACATACGACAAGTTGGTAGAGTTTGAAATCAAGTTGCCCGCGGATAGTTTAGAAATTAGAGGAAAAACAGGTGAGAAGACAGAAAAAGAGACGCACAGGAGAAAGTTTAGGGATTGACATGAAGAAATACAAGCTAGACAGGATATTAACTTGACAAAAGAACAGAGGGATAGATAACAGGGAATAGAACTCCAGCAATTCCTAATTGCTTGTCATTGTTTATCATCTAATCATTGTAATAATTAATAGGCTTGATATATGCATACTTATAACTAGTAAGGAAGATAATTAAAGAGGAAACTAAAGATTCTTGTTCCTAATTTAAATAGCCCAAATAAATAAAGACATTGAATAACAATATATAAAAACTTCTTAGATCCTTCCAATTGAAATTCCACGCGAAGAGCCCATGAAACTTTTCCAGATATCTCCATTTCTGTACTTCATTGGAAATGGGTGACAACAATCTTTTGATCTTTGGGGTTCAGGCAGTTCTTTTACTTTGTAATTAGATTTTGTTTCAGTGTCCATTTTGTGAAGAATTCAGGAGGATATGTTATCCTCTACTATTGTAATTCATCTTTCTTAATCTTAATAATACTCCCTTTTCTATCAAAAAATCATAAGAACTTCTTTAACATTAAATTTATTCCTAATTAAAATCTTCTTATTCTACACAAGTTTCTTCAAAACAAAAGACTCTAATGTGAAAAATTGTGATTATTAATGCATCTTATCTCTACCTTCCATTCTGATCAGCATATGAACAGTATAAGATCAGGTCAGAAGAATATTAAGTTATAACAGTTATTTCTAGTCAATTTAATACCACTCTTTCAAAGTCGTTAAGTACTTGCAATGCTTTTCTAGACATATCTACGTATCAAATAGAAAAGCTTTTTTTTCAGCAAATAGTAAAGGAATTAAAAAAAACCAAAGATATTAAGGTATGGAAAACAATAACTGTGAGGTCAATGTCTGTGATATCATGTTACCTTGTTTAATGGCATCTAGTCCAACCTTTAGACCACCAACAGCTGACATCACTGTATTAAGAGAGACAAATGAGTATGGAACCATATGAAAGGGCAGACTTAAAAAGATCCTGTTCAACTTGTAAAGATTAGATCAACAGATGACAATAAAAAGCATGAAAAACATCTGCGATCGAAACCTGACATTGCCGGTGTAATAGCCCCATCAGCAATCACCATGGCAGTGCCAGCAAGCACTAACATCAGAAGAATCTTTTTCAAGGTCAATGAATTCTCAAGTCTTTCTTTTATTTTTAGAGATCTCTCCAGTTCAGCAGATGGCACCTTTAACCTGAAGCTTGATATGCGGGCATCTGATGGAAGCTGATTTGGGAGAAGACTTACCTTTGCATGCCGACAAATCAACGAGTACAATGCAAAAGTCCCACCTGCAGCATTAAAACAAACCAAATAGTTACGCCGCGTGCAAAATGCACACATAGAAACATTTATTGATGCATCAGACACAGAGGAAAGAGCATGAGCCTTATTTACAACAGATAGCATACCTTCACCATCATCATTGGCCAAAAGGACAACAAGTACATATTTGACAAGAGGGACTAAGATTATAGTATACAGGACTAAGGATAATGCTCCAATAACATCGTCTCTTTCATTAATAGGTGCTTTGCTAAACATCACATTGAAGGTATATAACGGACTTGTCCCAACATCACCAAAGACAACCCCAAGAGTCTGAAATGCAAGTATAATTCTCCTTCCTATGCTGAAGTCCTGAAATTGATTTCAAACAAATAAAAAAGAATATCCTATCAGTAGTTGACCATGCATAAGAATTAACCACAACAAAAAGTAACTTTCTGGCATAAATTACCTTGTCTAGAGCATTTATGAGGCAAAACAAATGCTCTTCAATTATTTTTTTTTTTTGGTTAAAAGAAGAAAAATCATTAAAACAGAGGAAAACATATACAAACTAAATGACAGGAAGCTATACTAGAAAAAAAAAAAAGAAAAACAATAACAAAATAAACAAAGTATACACACTATTGGTATCAACCCAGTCCCTTTATAAAGTGGATAAAGGAACTCGCTAGTTTGATACAAATTTCAAAAGGTCATTAACTGAGACGTTTAAAAATTCTCGCTTTTCTCTCCAACCAAAGGACAGATATTGCAAGAAAAAAATAGCCCCTTCCCAAAGCAGATTCTGATCCTTACTCCATCAAAAACCATATAAAGAGGAGATGAAGATGCTCAAAGAAACATCTAGTTCCTCCAGGTGATTTAGAGAAATAAGCAGAAAGCTAACAAGATATAAACTATCTAAATCTACATCAAAGTTCTGATGTCACCAATATTCCCAAGATGCTACTAAATAATTCTTGACCTATCACCCCATTTTCTTCTTGAAATAAAAAGTGTAACGTATGTATTACCTACAAGCACCAAGAGGGTGCAAATCCCATTTACAAAAGAATTTACAATTCAGTTAGCATATCAATTAGGTCACTGAAATTCTCAATAGAAACCTATCACCCCATTTAAGAACAAATAAATCTCAATCCATGTAGAACAGCCAAGCCTTAAACTAGTTTAATTTTTAACTAAAAAATTTACCATCAAGAGGTTTATTTTTTCTAGAAAGAAACAATCCCAGATTTATTTCTCCCAGAAAAAAAACACAAACCAGATTTATATTTAGAACATACTTAGATATCACCAATATAAAGATAACAAATGAAATTCCAGGATGAGCATAACCAAACAAAAAAATATAAATATGGAGAAATCTGACACCTGCAACTGAATCAATGTTGCGAATTCGCTTCAAGCAAGATCAAGTACCAACCTCTTTTCTTAATTAATCTTTTAATAAGTACAGATAATGGAAAACCTGAATGATCGCTGAAAGAAACAGACTGCTGTCCCACTTCTAATACTGACATCCTTCTGATGTTCTTTTGACTAAGACCCCATTAAATATATGAGCGCTCAGATCATCTTATTAGCTTTTTCTCATAATTTTATCCAAAGCTAAAACATTTTCAGAACAAACAGAAGAACAGGATAAATGATTGAAACACGATCGTAGCCACTATATGAATTGTTTATATGATATTTCACAATAAAATGAGCACATCTAAAGAGATAAGCATGTTTTACATCATACCAATGATATGTTAAAAATCTATTTCAAAATTTTGTGATAAAATCTTGTTTAGTTAAAAAAAAAACAATTTTCCTTATTTTTATCCTTTGGTGAAAGATAAGATCATTGGACTTGTAATTCTAGTATCTTCCAATAAAGTACAAAAACCTATCATTTGATCTACATTTAAACGTAGGTTTGCCCCTCCACAAAAAGGCTGTTTGCAACCAAGTTAATCACAGCTTTAAATTTTGCTAGTACAAATTGCAAACCAAGTAATACATTCATACTCACAAATAGATGACTTTTGTTTATGTGGAAGAACAATTAAATTCCCAAGTACTTTTCTTCTTCATTTTGATAGGAGGTTTGGGAGAGGCACAAGTACTCAAAAAGTGAGAAAAGAGGTTAGTAATCATTACAAACCTAGACACACTCCAATCCACGTTCCCAACATCTATTATTTGCACCTAAGTTTATGATGTGATGAGATCAAATTTAGGTTGTCCATGAACCTTGAAAAGTTCCTCAATATTTTTTATAAAGACATTCTAACCAGAATTTCATTGTCAAAAGCCAATCAGTGAGCTCTACACTCAGTAGCACCATTATCAAACCTAAATTTATTTCCAGCCAAATCCCAGAATCAATGCACACAACCATTTTTTACCTCATTGGAACTTCAACTTCACCTTCAAACAAGACAGCAATATAGACAAACACATACTAAAATGCTAGCAACCAGAATAATGATTTCTCCTTTTTCCTTATGCCCCAATCATCAAAGTACAGATAAATCTTGAAATAGAATGAAATTTCTTCAACAGAAGAGGGTTTCGGATTTCCATTACCTTTTAGGAGGACGAAGTGGAGTGGCTGGGGGCGTTCAAGGAATTTTTCCGATCCAGAGGAGGCATGACACGGGGCGAGAGCATGAGAGGAAGGAGGCATAATCTATGGTGGCTCTAGGTCGTAACTGGAGAGGGTGATATCTGATGTTGTCAAAGGAGAACCAGGACACAGTGAAAAGAATATGTGTGCCATAAGGTGAGCAGGCGGTCAGGTAGTGGTGGCTAATGTTTACCCTACATGATTATTTCAAAATAAAAATGTTTACCCTATATGAGGTGGCTGGAAAATCACGCAAGACAATGAGGGAGAATAGGAAACTATTGATCATGGCATCGAAACAAGTCAGTAAGGTATGGAGGGGATTGAGATGTAGCTGACGCCGTTCTATTATCCGATCTGCTGATCGGAACTGAGGGTGACATTGGAGCCGAACCAGAAATGGAGTTTTGCATAAGTGATCCATGGCAGAGCGAGGTTAGAGAACGAGTTGAGAAAGAGAGATCCAAACTTGCTGCTGACTCGACACTTTTCAAAATTCAAAATACAATAGATCAAAATGCACAGAGGGTCTGTCGTTCGGAAGGGACACAAAACGCAAAGACAATGGACCATTTTGGGAATAAAAGGGCATGGAAGATGTTTACAAGAGACAGGCACCTGAGTAAAACCGCGCACAGACCCATATAGAGGGCCATGGGTTGAAAAAATGGGTCAGGAGGCCGAGTCTAAGACTCGTATTGAGACCCGTGCCCAGACCCGTGAACAAAAGAAAAACTCTAACATTTACGATCACCAATAGCAGTGGAAGAAGGATGGTACGGTCAACAATGCAAAAGATAGGTAAGTTAGCCATTAACACCAATGTTGGAGGTGGAGGTATGGGTGAGACAGATCAAAGCCGAAAAGTGGATGACTCGGGAGATGGTCACATCTTGGGAATGTGGTTTGAGGATGGCCAAACTAAGGACAATGTAACCAGGACGGGGATGAATTATGTTATGGCAATTATCCTAGTGAAGGAGGAAACGGTGGTGGATGATCCTGATGAGGAGGAAACGTCAACTGTAGTGCACAGAGAGGGAGCAAAAGAAGAAAATAAGGGGGAGAGGATAAGTGCTCTCATTAAAGAAAAAAGCTCCAGATGGGTCCTTGAAAATCGTCAGAAAATTAGCACAATGATAGAGGTTACTTCTAATGATTTAGATGAGCAAGTCATGGCTCTATTCAGAAAAACTGAGAGAAAAAGGAAAGGAGAATAAGAAGGAAGAGAGGACTTAGGTTAAGATCAAGGGTAAAGAGACTGCAGTAAACAATTAATTACGACATCCCAAGGAAAGGGGATAAGACGGGCAAAGGAGGATCCAGTATGATTTAATGATGTTTGGACGATCATAGCATGGGCATAAACAATGACAAGAAGAGACAAATAATCAGGGATTGTATGAACATATGGAACCTGGACGTGATATGCCTGCAAGAAACAAAAAATGGAGATCATTTCAGTTAGGATTATTCAAAGTTTATGGACGGTTAAGGAGATTGGGTAGAAATAATTACCAGCAAGAGAAGAAGCTCAAGGTATCCTTCTGTTATGGAAGAAGGGATTTACAAAATGCGTAGACGTTGGGGGTGAGTGTTCCATTTCCTACCTGTTTAAAGATCTTAGGAATGAACAAAAATGGGTATCTATTGGGGTGTACAATAGGAGTGAAGGTAAAGAGAGAAGAACGCTATGGAATGATTTGAAGAACTAAAAAAGAAGGTGAGATTGGTTGTGGGTGGTTGAGGGAGACTTCCCTGTGGTGTTACTTAGAAATGCGACAACTGGTGAACATTTCTCGCATATATGCACCAAAGAATTCAAGGATACACCAAATAGATTAGATTTAGTGGATTTACCGCTTCTTGATGGTAAATGGGGGGGGATCGGGTCAAAAAATTAATCTAGTGTGTTCTTAAATTGATACTTTTTTGGGTTTTCTTGTCAACTACTAGCTTCGAACCTATGCCAAAAACTTTTGCAAGGGACTATTTCTGACCATTATCCTAGATGTTTAGTCTCTGGTCGGATTAAGTAGGGACCTTGTCCTTTCAAATTTGAAGACAAATTAAAATTCGTATCAAAATCCAGGAGTGGTGGAATGGTACAAGGATAGATGGTAAGACCAGCTTCAGAATAATACAGAAATTGAAGCAACTAAAAAATGAAATCAAGAAATGGTTTAGGGAGGCAAGGAAGAGGTATGATTTGTACATAATGATGTTACTTCATGAAATCGAGTCTATTGATAAGAGAGAGGGCAAGGAGGTTTTGACTTCTGATGACTTTGAGTGGAGAGAGTAATTAAAATTTGATCTAGCTACTAGATTAAAAATGGAGACTTTATGGAGGCAGAAATCAAGAGCTCAATGGATCAAGGAGAGCGATAGAAATACAAATACTTTCATTACCTGGCAAATCGACACAAAATGAACAACCATGTAGAATTGTCTAAGATCAATTATAAGAGTGTGGAAGGAAATGATCTGTTGAGAGAGAAGGTCAGAGACTATTTTGACATATTATATCATGAAGACTTTTCTTGGAGGCCTAAACAGGAAGGTGTCAATTTTAGAATTTTAGATGAGACTAGCAGGTTGGCCTTGGAAAGAGAGTTTTCATAAAAGAATCTCGAAGGTTTAAAGCAGTGCAAAAAGGACAAAACACTTGGTCCAGATGGTTTTAACATGGGATTTATTCATGAATTTTGGCAATTTATGGGGAAAAACATTATGGAACTCTTAAAGGAATTGCATGAATCCGAATCTTTTGTAAGATCTCTAAACTCCTCATTTCTGGTGCTCATTGCTAAGGTGGGAAGAGGTATAGATCATCAATGATTTTAGGATCATAAGCTTGATTGTAAGCATTTAAAAACTTTATTGCAAAGATACTTTCTAGAAGAACATCAAGAGTTATGGTTTAAGGTGGTAGGTGAGTGCCAACATACTCCATAGGGGGTAGGCAAATCCTCAATGCCGCACTTATTGACAACAGGTGTACAAGAAAATAAAGGGAGTCTATGTAAGCCCGACACAGAAAAAGCGTACAATCATGTTAATTGGAGCTTTTTGCATTACATGCTTATGAGAATGGGTTTTTGTGTAAAATGGAATAGATGGATAAAATCTTGCATAACTTCCATATCCTTCACGATTATGGTCAACAGAAGGCCATCTTTTTTTTTTTTCAAGACTTTTAGAAGTCTAAGACAGGGAGATCAACTATCCCTTTTGTTATTATTGCAATTATGAAAGCTTTAAATAAGATGTTGCTAGGAGCAAGGGAGTTAGACTTGTTCAAATGCCTTAAAGTGGGAGTAGGGGAGCACACTGAGGAGAAAATTCACATATTTTTCGCAAACGATACCATGCTGTTCTAATAGTCGAACGAGCGTGCAATAATCAACCTATTGATGGATTTTCAAACAGCTTCGAGAATCGATATCAATCTTACCAAGTTTGAGATGGTTACATTGGGGGATGATAGAGACGCCGATAGATTGCAGAGTGTCTTGGGATGTAGAGTTGTTAAGTTGTTGATTAAATATTTGGAGTTACCATTGAAAGCTAATTACAAAGAGGTAAGGGCATATGATATGGCAGTGACTTAAGAAACAGGTTAGTAGGTTGAAAGAGAGCTCTTCTTTCTAAAGAAGGGAGGTTAACACCCATCAAAAGCATATTGGGTAACTTGCCCATTTACTACATGCCCTTGTTGACTATTCCGACGAGCGTTGCAATAAATTGAAAATTAGCCAATGCAGATTCTTATGGGGCAATTTGGAGAAAAAAAAAGATATCATTTGATAGATTGAGAGGAGATCAATAAGCCAATTTCCCAGGGAGGATTAGGGTTAAGATCTCTTGTGGATATGAACATGGCTTTACAAAGTAAATGGTTGTGGAGGTTTATGAATAAAAAGGGAATGTTGTAGAGAAGGGTGATAGAAGTAAAGTATGGAGCATATGAAAAAGGATGGTACACCAGAACATTTACAAGCTCGCACGAGAAAGGTTTATAGAAAAAGATTTGCATGGACAGGGACAAATTCCAGACATGTATCAAATGGAAAGCTGGCAAGAGCGATGGAATCTATTTTTGGTTAGACCCATGGCTAGATGGTGGAGCCCTTAGAGATTAGTACCCTCAGATCTTTGCCCTAACACAAACAAAAGACATATTAGTTAGTGACTCTCTCAAAGATTTAGGGGTAAGGGAGGGCAAAGAAATGGCAGGTAAACGTACTAAAAAACCTCAATAATTGGAAAATCAATCAATATGAGAATCTCCTAAGTACCATGTCTCTCATTACTTCAGATGGCAATAATGATCAATCTCTGTGTGAGTTTCACTAATACAGGGTTATTTTTGGTTAGATCCTTTTATAAGCATTTGATTTAAGCAGGAAAACAATGGAACCAAGTTCCCTTTTAGATAGATATGGAAGGTTAAAGTTCCTTCCAAAATTGTTGTCTTTGCACGGAAGGCCGGAAGGGGTTGCATTCTGACCATTTACAAATTGATGAGGAGGGGAATGACTATGGTGAATGGGTGGGCGTTATTTGTGTGAAGGTGCTGGGAAACATGTAGTCATGTTCTTTTATGGTGTCCAATAGTGTACAAGCTATGGTCGATGGTTTACAATTTATTGGGTATCAGCTGAGCAAATGGCATGTTCGATCAGAGATGAAATTTGGGCATCAAAAAAATAAGCTGGCGGAGGAAATTTGTGGACATAACCACCCACCATTTTCTGGGTGAACGGAATAGAAGAGTTTTTTAAGGGGTAGATGATATGATGGATTTTTATATGAGTAGGAACCAATGGTTTCAGACCCTTGACTTTTTTATTTTGGATCATCCTCTCTGTTCTATGGAGGATTTGGGGACCTTGTTAACATTGTGATAGATATGTAAATAATCTGTATATAGGTTAGCATCTGGTGGCTGCTAATTTAATTTATACTTTTTATTTCGAAAAAAAAAGAAATGACATTTTCACCTCCTTGGACCTTGGAGCCTTCTTACCTTAAAAAGAAAGCAATATAAGGTTCTCAGTAAAGAGAGAGCATCCAATATAGTACCACAATAATCGCCACTAATAACATCTTAAAACTAGTTTCTTCCAATACACAAAATAATGAACTCTCCTCACCCCCTTTCCACACTGAGCCACCGGAAATGGTTCAAACACACTACACTCTTATGAATGTTATCTCCCTTAAAACTCTTGAAATGTCAAATTAGTAGCACTAACAGCGAAGAAACTTTTCAAAAACCATTTTAATAGCTTCCACGCAACACCTAATGTTAATAAATACAAACCCAGGCACACAAACCAATTCATGCATGCATATACATAAATACATGACACATATATAGGAGGAAGGAAAGTGTTTAATATAACCACCTCGTAGTCATTTCTCTGGGCTCCAGGGACTTCCAGTGCTTCAACATCGAATGAATCGATGCGGGGCCCAGTCCGAATCAACCGCTGCTCCGCATTATCCTCATCCTCGGAATCCAATTCGATGCGGCGGCGAGCGTCATCATCGTTGGCGTCTTCGTCCTCGTCATCATCGATCTCTGAATCATCATCACTCTGGAAAACCCACCGCGATTCTGTGGAGTCCATCGAACCCATTCTTCCGCCGTTGATCTCATCCCTCTCAAACCCCCTCGCACTGCCCTCCTCCGCCATTACCACCCTCTCCACCGCGAATCCCCAGGTCCACAAAAGAAATCGGTTTCCCGAGATTCGAAATGGATAGAACTCGAGAGATGTCCGCGAAAGTAAAATTAGGGGAAATTCAAAATGACGGAAAATGTATAGTGCATGGTGATATTTTAGGGTTCGAAATTTGCTGGAATTTGTAATTTTGCGAATGAGCTTTGGGATCACGCGATATGTAAAAGCAGAGAAGGAAAACGGTGTGCGTCTGTGTTTTGTTTTTGATCACTTAACTGGTTTGAAGTGTTTAAGTAAAACGGATTTGAGTGGGAGAATAATCTGACGCGCGGGGAGGGAGCTTGCGCATTACGTGGAAAGCTCCACGGTAGATGCTCTTAATTTAAACTAAGAAAAATTAATTAAAATTAAGAGAAAAATAAACGAAGATTTTTGCTGATGAATGAAACGTGCCAGGGAGGTTATAGAGACTTTAATGGATAAGCTGAGCTGGAAAGTACGGCCTCCGTGGGTTTCAGGTGAGATTATAAAATCTAATTTTCTAAGAAAATTAAATAAATTTAAAATAAAACAAATTTAGAGTTAACTAAATTAAGAAAACATTTTCAGCCTGTCATTAATTAAAGTTTTAAAAGTCTTTCGCTAAAATAAAATTATTGTTATAAATATTTAATAACATATAACCTGAGACTTAACTATTAAAATATTTTATATACTATTAATATTTTTTTGGTTTAAACATTTTATTCTTTACAAGTCTTTATATTTTTAAAATATTTTTAAATAAATATTTTAAGTATAAAATAGTTAAAACATCATTAGTTAATAACACATATGGAGCTAAGTGGTGTTAACTTGACACATGTTGATGACGTAAAAATTGTATTCACGTCATCGTCTATATCATCACGTCGTTTTTTTTTTTTTTTTATGAGACAAACTTCCTATTCACCTAAAAGCAATCTCTCAAATCATGAAAGCTTAAGAAAAATGTACAAGAGTATAGATAGAATCGCAAGAAGGACAAGTAAGCTATGAGAAAAGAGATAGATGGCTTGAGATCATGCATAAGTGAAGTTCAACTTCAAGTCTAAAAGCTTGGAGCAAGAAACAAAATAACAAAGGCCAACATAATGAATTTAATAACCTAAAGCTTATTTCTCCTTGTAATGCTCTCTCAGCTCCTCACATTTCATCTCCTTAAGCTTCTTTCATCAAGCTTTAAAATTAGTGTCCAATCTCCATCAAGGAGACCCCTAATGGCAACTTTTGGGTTCACGTCCAAGTCAAGCAAAATCTTTAAAAATCTCTTAATAACAATACCAGAATATCATGGTATTTTAATTGATATTGGGGTTTTTCAAGTAAACATTAGCTCTTATAAACATCATGTAATAATTTTTAATATTTAAAACATCTTAGTCATAAACACTCACTTAACCCATAAAGGTTTATTGATTTAGAAAAGCCTAGATAATTCCTCCACAACATTGACTACAATATTTGTCATTAAACACTTGTCCATGCCAAAAATAATTAAATATTAAAATAATAAGTTTGGAAAATTAATAAAGGAATTGCAAGGAAGTACATCAAGATAAAGGGAAGGTTGTTAAATATTTAACCATTAAGACTATAATAAACAAATCCAGTGAGGAAATGCAAAGAGGTTATATTGGTGGGTGTTGAGTGATCAGCCTTGTCAGAATACATATTGTTGTATAAGATTATGCACCAACAAATGATGATCATACACCAACAGCTATAGGAAATTATATACCAATAGCTGCAGAGCATCAAATATCACTAGTTTTTTAGTCCCTTCTCACCAGTCATGGCTATCATTTTGTAAGTCCTTTATAACAAACTTTATCATTATTTAGTTTCTTTCTCACGACACATGTCCATCTTTCATTGGTACATGTGTAATCTTAATCCATAGCTAGAGTTGTCCAGCAATATTCAACAAATATTTTATCTTGGTATCAGAGCCATCTATGGCTGAAGATGATGTGAGCTCCTGAATTTCAGGAGGAAAGAAATAAAAAACAAACACCTCAAATATCAGCACAGAGATAAAAACATTAAACCTGTTTGGAAATTCTATTATGCCTTATTCAATGGTTAAGCTAAACCATGACAACTTTCTTTTGTGGAAGAATATGATTCTTCTAATCATTAGAAGCAACAAGCTTAAAGGTTATTCACAGGTGTAAAACCTTGTCCACTTGAGTTTTCTTAAGTTCATGTTGAAGGAATATTAGATATTCAAGTAGTGGTAAATTTAGAATATGAAGAATGGTTCACTTACGATCAAATTCTACTTGGTTGGATTTACAACTCGATAGAACCTCTTATAGCTTCAGAGTTAATGAGTTATGAGACCTCCAAGCAACTTTGGGATGCAATCAATGATCTATTCGGAGTAAAAACCATATCTAATGATGTTTTCTATAAGAAAGAATTTGTGAAAATGCAAAAGAGAAGTATGAAGGTGGAAGATTATTTGAAAATAATGAAAGGCTTAGTTGATAATCTAACATTAGTAGGTCATCCAGTATCACTTGAAGATTTGGTCACTCAAGTCTTAGCTGGACTGGACTCACAAGGATATAACCCTTCGGTGTGCCAAATAAGTGAAAAGGAGAACATAAGTTGGGTTGAGCTCCAATCAAAGTTGGTTAGCTATGAGAGAAGATTGGAACAACTTAATGCTGGAATTGCAATAATTAATTTTGGGCAACTAGTGGCAAATTATACAAATACAAGAAACTATAATCATGGAAACAGAAACTCAAGCCAATCAGGAAATCAATTTGATGGTGGAAGAAATGCCAACAACAACAACAATAGAGGAGGAAGATTTTACTGAGGTAGAGGTGTCAAAGGTACAAGTAGTAACATACCAATATATCAAGTCTATGATAGGATTAGACATACAACAGCTTATTGTTTTTACAGATTTGACAAAACTTACATGGTTGCTATACCATATCACAACACAAAAAGCCAACTACATTCAGTGTTTATTGCTTTAGCTGAAAATTATGTAAATCCAAACTGGTATGTCAACAGTGGTACAAGTAATTATGTGACAAATGACACTACAAATCTTGGGTAAAAATAAGACTATACTGGTAAAGAATCTTTAATCATTGGAAATAGTGAGAAGCTTGATATTCATCATGTTGGCTTGATTAAATTACCTACTTGTAGCAGAAAGTATCTGTTACTTGAAAACACATTGTATGTATTTGAAATTGAAAAGAACTTTATTAGTATATATAAACTTAGTGTAAATAACAATGTTACTATCTTATTTGATTCTCTTGGCTGTGTTGTTAAGGACAAGACGAAGGGAAAGGTGTTGTTGCAAGGGAGACATGAAGGTGGACTTTGTCAAGTTGAGCTAAAGGATCAACCAGTAAATCAAACTCAAAACCCTATTCAAGTTTTTATTTCTAAATTTTTAAAAAGATTTTGTTTCGAGTCTATTGAGTCCTGACACAAATGTTTAGGTCATCCATCAAACAAAGTGTTATCGAAGGCACTTGAGTCTTGTAACAAAACTTATTTAGTAAATGAAAAGATGAGTTTTTATGATGCTTGTCAACTTAGTAAATCACATTTGTTGCCTTTTACTATTTCATCTTCACATGTTTCACAACCATTAGAGATTATACACTCAAATATATGGGGTCCATCTCTAATAGTTTCAATGTAAGGCTTCAAGTATTATATTCTATTTCTTGATAATTATAATATACCTGGTTATATCCACTTAGACAAAAATATGATATTATCCAAACATTCATAAATTTCAAAGCTCTTATTGAAAATCAATTTGATAAAAAAATTAAGTGCATGAAATCAGATATGAGAGATGAATATATAGGTTGTACTAGTGTTCTTCAAAAGTATGGGATTAAAACTCAATATTCTTGTCCTTACATATCTGCTCAAAATGGAAAAGCATAAAGAAAACACCAACATGTATAAAACAGGATTTACACTTTTTGCATAAGCCAAAGTTCCTCTAAAATATTGGCGAAAAGCCTTTCAAACTGCGGTTTTTTTTTATTAACAGATTGCCTACACCTGTCTTTGACAACTTGAGCCCACTTGAACAAATCTTCAATAAAGAACTGAACTATAATCTCTTGAAAATTTTTGGATGTACATGTTATCCGTATTTGAGACCATACCAAGCACACAAATTTCAATATCACTCAGTCAAATGTATGTTTCTTGGTTACAGTAACTCACATAAAGGCTACAAATGTCTAAGCTCAACTGGTAAGAACAATATTTCTAGACATGTAGTTTTTAATGAGCCTGAATTCCCTTTTCACGATAGCTTCCTAAACACAAGAGTCCCTGAATCTCAAACTTTAGTTATTCCACCAAATTGGTTTATCTTTCCATCTCATTCAACAAGTCAAACCCATTCTGTTAGCTCAACTGAAAAAGATTATCATAATACTTCTCAAACAATAACACATTCTCAAGCTGAGTCCAAAACTTCAACACCAAATTGTCAAATTAGAAGACTATCATTTGAAGGGAGAGTCGAAGCATTAAATGCCTTACAAGTTGATGAAAATTTTGGAGATTTGCAGCAACAACAATTAATTAATGCAGGTTCAAATAATAGTCTCGAATGTGATCTGTAACAAGAACAATTACAAGCAACAGAGCAAGAATAAATCTTGCTACCTCAAGAAAAAGAAATTAAAGGTCATAAAATGATAACTAGATCAAAGGTTGGAGTTTCTAAACTAAAATAGTATTCATTTGATTTCTAGTTTTATGTTGTTGAATGCTTACCATTAAAAGAATCTGTTACTGTTCATGAAGCACTTCAAATAAAATGTTAGAAACAGGCTATGGAGGATAAAATAATAGCACTTAAGAGAAACAACACTTGCACCCTTGTTCCATATGTTCCAACTATGAATATTGTTAGAAACAAATGGGTTTTTTTAAGTAAAGAACAATGTTGATAGAAGTTTTCAGAGATGTAAAGCAAGGCTTGTGGCAAATGGGTTTCATCAAATTCCTGGCATAGACTTTGGAGAAACCTTCAACCATGTTGTAAAGGCATCTACCATCAAAGTAATACTGACTATAGCAGCTTCAGTGAATTAGAATGTAAGGCAACTGGACATAAATACTGCTTTCCTTAACGGAGAATTACATGAGTCCGTTTTCATGAATCAACAAGAAGGATTCGAGAATCAAAATAATCCAAATCATGTTTGCAAGATAAACAAGGCTTTTTATGGCTTGAAACAGGCGCCAAGAGCATGGTTCGAAAAACTGAAATCTACACTACTTCATTGGGGTTTCAAAGGATCAAGATGGAATTTTTCATGAAAAAACAAGAACCAGATCATTTTTGTGCTTGTTTACGTTGATGATATAATTGTGGTAGGAAGTGATTCAAAGCTCTTATAAGAATTTGTTCAAAATTTAGATAGATTATTCGCACTAAAGGATTTGGGTTCTCTGTATTTTTTCTTAGAATCGAAATTATAAGGGATAAATTGATTTTTTTTTTACACAAATAAAGTACATTGAAGAATTACTCAAAAGAATAAAAATAGAGAATTCAAATTCATGTCATACACCAGCAATTATTGGAGTTTCATTAACAGTTTCAGAAAGTGAACCTTTAGACAATCTCACTCAATACATAAGTATAATAGGAGCCTTGCAATATATCACTTACACAAGACCAGTGTAACACCCACCTAACTTTTTTTTTTCTTTTTTTTAATTAATGAATATAATTATTTATTTATTCAATTTATTTTATTTTATTTTATTTTATTTTAATGAAAAAGGGGTAGAAATTTATTAAGCATTAAATTGAAAATAATTTTGAAAAAAATGGGTAAAAATTTGGGTTCATGGGGTATTTTTGAAAGAAAAATTAAAAGCGAAAGTCAAAACGCAATTTAAAAAAATTGCACCACATCAAATGCCCAGTCAGCAGCCCCGACCAACCACAATGTGCCAAGTGGCAGAGGTCCTGACGCGGGAGGCCACGCGGGGGGGAGCCACGTGGGCGATCCGCGTGCGCTCGATCGAATGGCTGAGATCCGTTCCCGCTCGCACGGATAGCCCAGATTGAATCGCGCACGGACGCCGGAGATTGAATCGCGATGAACGGTCCAGATTCACTCCCTATTTAATCTCGATCGGACGGTCCATATCAAAAGCGATGGATGGACCATATCAAAAGCGAA
>NW_019014650.1:372529-390519 GCF_000150535.2 Carica papaya | reverse complement strand
CTGCTGGTCTTGGCTATGATTGGGCCGTCAAACCAATTTTAGCTGCTGGAGTTAGCATCAATTTCCGAGATGTTTGTGGTTGGACTGCTCTTCATTGGGCTGCATTCTGTGGCAGGCAAGGACCTCTAACTCAGTTTTCTTTGACCCTCTTATAACTCTAAATTTCCTCTTTTTTTTTCTTTTTGCCGGGGGCGCGCGAAAATTTGACAAAATTCTAGTTTCCTTTTGCATCGGTTTGGAAGGCAGCTTATATGTTTTTTTATTAGAGCCTTGAACTCAACCAACTACTGGAATTCTTTTTCTTTTGTTATGTGAAGTGAATTGTCATTTAATATAGTCCATCTATACTAAGGAGTCTACTATCTATGTAGAAAGGTGCCAAAATTTTCTAATAATTTATCTTTATCATCTTGCATTCCTTTCTGGCAAGTGGAAAGTCAATCTTGTATAATAGAAAAATAAGAAACAGTATTAACCAGGCACCAAGGGGGTGCCACTCCTATTAAAAGAGAAGAGGTTGGATGTGCTAACAAATTAATTCCAAGGTATTGAAATATGTCCTTATTTAATCTAATTTTTTGATATTTTTGTGATGATTTAAATCTAGTTTTCTAATTTGGATTGTGTTTGACAAAAACTAGTTATCTGAACCTTTCCTAACTTTGGATTATTCTGAAGTATAGGGAGCAGACAGTTGCTATCCTTGTTTCTCTGGGTGCTGCTCCTGGAGCATTGACAGATCCATCTCCGGAATTTCCTTTGGGGAGAACACCTGCTGATTTGGCTTCTGGGAATGGACATAAAGGAATCTCTGGTTTTCTTGCGGAGTCTACTCTTACCAGTTATCTCGAATCCCTTACAATGAATGATCCGCAGGAAGATGGCACCTCTGAAGCTTCTGGAGCAAAAGTCGTGCAAACTGTTTTAGAGCGAACAGCAACTCCTATAAATGATAGCGATGTGCCAGATGTACTTTCACTGAGAGATTCACTTACTGCTGTCTGTAATGCTACACAAGCTGCTGATCGAATACATCAAGTGTTCAGGATGCAGTCATTCCAACGAAAGCAGTTGACTGAATATGGTGATGATGAATTTGGTATATCGGATGAGCGTGCTGTTTCACTTATTGCTGCCAAGACACGCAAATCTGTACAAGGTGATGGGCGAGCTCATGCTGCTGCAATACATATCCAGAAAAAGTTTCGTGGTTGGAAGAGGAGAAAAGAATTCCTCTTAATTAGGCAAAGAATTGTTAAAATCCAGGTCCAGTGCTGCTTTATTTCTCTCTTTTCATTCTTTAATCCATTTCTCAGTATCAAAATATTTATTGTGCTTCCAGTTGGCTTTGTTATGCTGCTCCTGGTTCTTCGTTGCCTGCATCTAGAATTTTACTGTCTGAGTACAATTAAGTGGTTATTTAGAAAATGGAATTTGCAACAATAGTTCGCAATTCCAAGGAAGACAGGCTCATATAGGACTCTCTTTCTTATCAGATATAGATTTTTAGGCTGGCTAATTATTAGTACCCATTTGGTATCTTCTACTAAAGCTTTCTATATCTATATGATGTTAGTGTACAGAATACTGTCCTTGGCATCCCCTTGGTGCTTGTGAATTACTGAATCTTACGATACTTTTTATTTAAAAAAGAGTGCACAAAACACTGCCCAGGCAATGTTGTTGGAGCCTGTAATATTTTGATGGAGGTCAATTTGTGGTAATGCATAGCATAAGGCTATAACGTGGGGCTGGACAGTTTGGATTCCAATTTCAGCCCACTAACTATTTAATGCATGAAATAACATATTAACTTATCGGGAGGAGGAAATTCTAAATTGGATCTTATTGGTAGAAATTTAAAATGCTAATATATTTTGTACTGCATGAATTCTGTTTTCTGGTTCTGAATTTTATCTTTCATTTTTTGAAGGCTCATGTAAGGGGACACCAGGTAAGGAAACAATATAGAGCAATTGTTTGGTCAGTAGGGATTCTGGAGAAGGTTATTCTGCGTTGGAGACGCAAAGGAAGTGGGCTACGAGGATTTAGACGAGATGCACTCCCTAAGAATCCAGATCCTGAATGCATATCCCCTAAAGAGGATGATTATGATTTTCTAAAAGAAGGAAGAAAACAAACTGAGGAGAGGTTACAAAAGGCCCTTACCAGGGTGAAGTCCATGGTTCAGTATCCTGAAGGACGTGCACAATACCGTAGCTGCTAACTGTTGTTGAAGAGTTCCGTGAAAATAAGGTACATAACTACATTCATGCATCTTTTTGGTTACTGTTAATTGGCTTATTGTATGTGATAAACTAACATTACGTCCTAGATGAAATTGGGTATTAGCAACCTGACTTGAATTCTGTCTTTAGCTTAGTTGGTTAATTCAACATAAGACATGCATACTGTCATAGAGATCCATAATGTGCGGATAAATCCCTAGAGGTCTTTTTCTCTTTTTTTTTTATAGAAAAAAATTTATCAAAGAGAGTGCCGGCGCAAAGAGATCAGGGGATTAGCTATTACCAACCAGAATAGAACATGCGAGATTACAGAGAAAAATACATTGACACAAACTTTGAACCTGATTCCTATAGGGTCCATACAGGGTTAGAAAAAGTGAATTGACCTGTTTAACTCCGCTGAGAAAAGGGTGCTCCAACCAATATCTTCTTGTAAGCAAGCTTAAAGCATTTAAGTGCTAATATAGAAATTATGCAATTATTTGTTTGGATAAAAACTGATTTAAAAATTAGCTGTTGTGCTGTGTTTGTTAGAAGAGAGAAAAGTATAGGATGAATTGCTAAATGAACATTTTAAAAAAACATGCATGATAAGCCATGATGCAAAAAGAAAGTGTAGCTTTATTTCGACTTAAAGGCGTTTATATCTTTTTGTTTACGAAAAGAGATTGTGTTGTTCTTATGAGCAGCTTGCAGACAACTCCAAGTACTCTCTTGAAGCCTAGAACTTAGGATCTATGTCATTTTGTGATATTAAAAGTGATATGTGATTCTTAATTAATGGTATGGGTTTTCAGTTGTTTATAGGAGAATCTTGCATAAAAAAATCAGTCTAAAACTTTCTTGCTGAAGTGCATGGTCGGTGGCCCTGGGATAATTATCTAGACTAGATAATTAGCTAGCTCTCCTCCTGTATTTCTCTTTGTCGTCAGTGGGTGGGGGGAGTGATAAATTCCTTTACCGGCCTTACTGTTTGATATGATGAATTAATTCCTTTCACAGCTTCTTGATGATAGCAGCTCATATAACACGACTATTATCCTAAAAAAAAATTCCAAGTTCCTGGATTTTTGATGTTGTTACCTCTACTGGATGTTTTAGACACTAATTAGATGTTCTGCAATGGTGATTTTTGGTAGGCATGTGATATGGCTGGGAACAGGACAGAAGAAACAGGCGAAGGTGATGAAGATCTTATCGATATTGATTCACTTCTGGATGATGACACTTTCATGTCTATAGCATTTGAATGAGCAAATGTTGTTTGATTTATGTTATGTACATATATAAATTACTTCAATGGCAAGGGTAAATGGGGGTTCTAACTTAATTTTGTTTGTACATATATATACCGAACTAGCATAGGTGAATAATATCGTGTTACTGTGGGTTTGCTCCTCCATATTGCTAGCGAGTTGAATCTATATTTTAGTGTTTCATATTTGGTTCCCCTTTTTGATTGAAGGGACGTGGAGTAGTGTTTATCTCAGAACAGTTTTTGTGGAAGATTTATTGGTTTGATTGTTCTTTAGAAGTTTAATTGTAATTCAGGTTTATTAGTTGTGCTTATAAAGTTATTTTGGCATTATAATGTTTATCTTTTGGAAAGGGTGAGTATCAAAATTTACTTTAAATTTCAGTTGTCAGCCAGCTTCAGTTTAATTTTGAAGTAGTCAGTTGCATTCCATTAACAAGATAATGTTATTTTTAAAACGCCGGGGAAGAAGAGATGTCCCGGTGAAAAGAAAAGGAGTATCGCTAGTTTTCTTTTTTACCCATGATTAGAGTAATTAAATTTCAACCGCATGATTTCTGGTTAAAATATTTGGTTAGTAATTTTATTCTGGTTTCCTGTTAAAGTTTAGTTATATTTTTAGGATTAAAATCTTGATGAATTCAAAACCCTAATAATTAAATTTTAAATATCTTAAAAATAAATTAAATAAGCTGCAGAAATATGAAAGTGTATGTGTTTGTAATTTCTCTAGTTCTATTTGATAACCGTGGGGGATGCTGCATGTGAAGAAGGTGCTATTACTTTTTAAGAGATCCAGACATTTTTTCTTTTTTCCTTTGGTTGGTGGTGGAAGGGTTTAAAACTGAATTGAATGGGAAAAAAATAAGTTTTATTTTATTTTTTTTTTTCTATTTTGTTCTCAGTTTAATTTCACATGCTCTGCTTGTTTCTTTTTTTTTTTTTTTTTTTTTCTTGTAAAATATAAAGTGTGAAGTATATATTTATAAGCACTAAAAGGGTGTCACCCATGTACAAAAAAATCACATATCAATTAAATTACCTATAAGATTCGATAAATTTTTTATAGAACAACAAAAAATAATCTCATTGCAAAAAAAACTCAGGGTCTGGAACCATCTGTTTTTAAATATATCAAAATCATCAGTATCCTAAAATCCCATTGGAAGCTCTTCTATTTTTCTAATTCCACATTATCCAAAGTATGATAAGAAGTATAATCTCCACTTGCTTCCTTCCTTCCGCTACTGATGCCCTTCTATGCTCAAATTTCTTCCCTCAATTCTGCCACGACCCAACTGATCCAAAGCAGTTCATCATGAACCATAATCTATAATTTGTGAATTACAAGGCACCAAAGCAAAAGATGATTATAAGTCTCTTCGGCTCTTCAGCAAAACTAACAAGTATTAACCAGAATATTTACCTTCTTCCTCAGATTATCAATAGCCTGGCAACGTTCCCTGCTAGCCTCTCAGATTATCGTATGCTGTACTTGAATCTTGATAAAATGCTCTGTGGTTACCCTTTCTGCCTTTAACCAGAATGCTGACCCTGATGTGCTAAATCATCCGCTCTCAAATATAATATTTTACACGGTTGATTTTATCTGGTTTATTCAGTATGACAGTGGCTACCTATCCTCTTGTTTCATTGGGTTCTATAATATTTATAATTGGCATGACATGATTACAATGTATATAGAACATTCCAATGTTCAAAAAATATGTACCAAATAATATCCCTTTGAAGTCTATATTCACTAGACAGGTTTTTGGGCTCCTAAATTGCAGGTCCTTTGAGACATGAGTGAAGCTATAAGATCATACTGTGTTTCTCCAATTGTTTTCAAGTATTTAGTAAAAATATATATATATATATATATATATATTTTTTGTATTTGTGCATGATGTAAATTTGGGTTTCTACTAAAATTTATACATTAATCAAAATTACTTGTAAAGAAATACATGTAGTTTCATTATAGTAATTACCAATAGTATCATAACAAAAAATCATACAATCATACTCGAAACTTAACAATAATACTGATTTCTTTCTTAAAGAATTCATAAATTTTTTATTTTATACTTTTTAGTGAACATCTTCAAATCAGATGTTATGAATTTTGGATTTGGAAAAGAGAGATTCAGGGACTTTCAGAAAGAAAGATTTGTAGATATGGGATTTTCTAAGGATGATTATTTTTTTTATTGTAAAAGAAATTACTTATTTTTAATTAAAAAGAAATTTACTTCCCTTTAAAATATTGTCCAATTTGTAAGGCACTATTTTATCTCAAAATTAATTTTAGAATTTTGATAAAATATTCTATTTGTAAAATAATTCTCTTTTAATAGAAAAAATAGAAATAACAATAAGAAACAAGCATCTAGTAACACTAACTTGGGTGTATATTTTGTACTTGAATTATAAGATGGAATCCATCCAAGATTTAAAAAAATGCTGGCAGGCAGAAGTTGAAGATTTGTCACAATAACAATTCTAGTTGACAAGGATTCAAACAAGAAATACACAACTGGGTGAGTCATAGAAATCCTTTTGACAGAACCAGGCAACTGATCAAAGCACATTCATATGATCTTCCAAATCCACAAGTGAGTCTTCAGTCTAGAAAGAGATAAAAAGAGGCAGAGAGCATCTATCTATCGTCATCATCTGATAGGGTGATACTGTTCAGATATGCGCTTAGGTGGCAGCTTTCGCAGGATGAATAGAACCAATGCGGACGGAACAATCTCTACCGTCTGCTCAACAGTCAGGATATAAACAACCAAAAGTTTTCTCACATGAATTGTTTAACTGGATAGAACATTCTCTTTGGAAATTTAAATACTCGAAGGACTTGAAATTCCTATCATGCAGGCAGAGAGGGCCAGAACTGGCTTAAACTAATAAAACCTGATGACTGACCCAAAACCAAAACCTCCCTATGACCTGAATAAACCAGACATAAAACCAAGCTACTCAATTTTATAGACAGCTGAAATATCTGATAAGTCAGATACTTGATGTTAAGAAAGAAAGTGGATACTTAAATGATTTACTATCTGAAATGACCCAGAAAAGAAAAATCCAAGTATAGCTAAAAGGCTTAAATATAATTATGGTTAAACTTAAATATAATTATGGTTAAATTCCAAACTTCAAACAAACTTGATGTTGCATAACCTAATAACCCGAATGACCTAAAATCTTTAACTAGTCGACTTAAGCCTGACCTGAACATATCCATCGACAACCCCTCACAAAATGGTCCCAAACACCACATGTGAGTAAAAAATTCAATCATAAGCAGTGTTATACCTAAATAGAACATTGGATAGTAACACACAATCTAATATCGAGAAGCAAGAACTTGCCGTGTAATAGATTAGATTGAGGAGTGGATGATTTAGCACATCAGGGTCTGCATTCTTGTTAAAGGCAGAAAGGGTAACCTAAAATATAAGGCAGAAAAGATACAATGATGGTCAAAGATACAAAGGAAGTGATGCTAACTTAAATAGATATTTGTTAGAGATGCAAGAACCTTAGGTAATTACTAGAGGTTTGATCAAGTAGCACTCACCACAAAGCATCTTATCAAGAAACAAGAACAGCATATTCCCGTAACACAGCCAACCTGTCAGGCAGATAGATAAGTTGGGAATCGCGATCTTTTTAATCACAAATTTTTTGCTATTTTCTTATATTCCATTTGCAACCCCCTAATGAAAGTAAATGATATAAATGAATTATAATATAAATATGTATAACATTAATTATGCAACTTATGACCAATTGAAGAAAAAAAATCCCATTGGAAGAGCAACATAAAAAGAAACATGATGTCAAACTCCAACATCATTTGCCAATAGAAAGTATTAACTGCACATTTATTCGCTGAATGAATAGAACTAGAATATAATAGTTATCCACCATGAATGAAATAATATTGTAATTGCGATTAAACTACAATATTTAGTTTGCAATTAGTAATAATTCATTACAAAACTTGGTTTGATAGCATTAAAAGTTTAAATAAAACTAGGAAAGTTAAAAATAACTTGGACAACTAGATGAATATATCCGCGTGAACATAAAACTGCACATTTATTAACCGAATGAATAGGAGAAGAATATAATCCAGCATGAATGACATATTATTGTAATTGAATCATGATTAAACTACAATATTGGTTTGCAACTAGTAATAACTTATTACAATATTTGGTTTGATAGTAGTAAAACTATAATAAGTTATAAATAACTTGGACAACTAGATGTATATATATGATGTATATATAACTAGATGTATATATTATTACATAATAAATTGATAGAATTTCACTTAATCATTTTAGTCAATAAACTTATATATATTATATTTTAATTTTATTTTATATTATTTAATTCCATAAAATTATAAAATTTCATTTAAATTATTCTAAAAACTTTTTAATTCTTGATTTTATTTTATATTTTTATGCAAAATTTCAAAGAATTAAAACTTTTTTCAATTTATTGAAAAATTTCCAAATATCTAGCTATATCGTAACTGTTAATTTTTTTCTATCACATATTCAAACTCAAAATAACAGAAAATTGGTCAATTTATTAGGTGACTAAGGGTACTATGATCTTAAAAATGAAGTTAGTCATTACATGCAATGCTGTATTTATGATTCATGTCCTTCTAGCCCTGAATCAGGATTACAAATTCTCCTAAATCGACCAGTTAAGTAATTACAATTCAGTCAGCCACAGTATAATAGAAAAAGGGATTTATATGCAAACGTTGTAAACTGCAGCTCCTTGTGTTATATTCACCCATCTTTTGCCCACAATTAGATCTTTTATGTAAAATCTATTAATCTGTGTCTGACTTGCACCTTTTTATTTGTGCTTATGTGATAAACTTATTATCCTCTTAAAGTGAAGAGGCGTGTTAGCTTACTAGAAGTAGATAGAAGTTAGAAACTACATACTTTAATTATGTACACCAAGCACTAATACAGCTCAAAGTGGCACCATGGATTACCTCATATAACTTCTTTTGACGACCTCTAGATTCAATTGGGAAGCACCTCAGCATGACAAACAACCTATAGGCAGAAGTGATTTACATGAGCATATAATGGAGGAATCTGAAAACTGCCTTTTTGTTAACCTCAGCAGTTACCTCCCACCATATATCAAGAATGCCACAGCAGCACAGAGTGAAATGACTGCAGAAAAAAATCAAATAGAAATTTTTTATCAATAGTTTATTTATCCACATAAGTACTTTCCCAAGAAAATTCAGCACTTTTTTTTTTAAATAAAAAGAAAATTCAGCACATCATCAAACATGACCAGACATTACATCATTGTGAATTACGTTTAGTTTGAATTAGTGTAAATAACTTCAGTTTGAATCATAATTTAATGTTGTAGATGGAAACTAATTAGGAGCAAAAACTGAAAATCTACAAGCAGGAAAGGTTCGAAAAGGAGTCAGTAGTATTTACTTGAAAGGAAGATTTTTGCAAGCTCCACTGCAACAGGGCTTCGGCTTAATGCCACAGAAATCCAGATGCATACCTGTGCCATGGGATGATAAACCAAACAACTAGAAGCTGTAATTACCATGAGACAGTTCTATCTTTTGTTGGGGCCAGGTTGGGACCAAAATTGGATCATAAAACTTCTTTTTTTCTCTTACCTGGATAATGTATACAACTCCATTGATGATGTAATATGTGGGCCGAAGTTTATTAATTGGAAGGCTTCTTGCCTAAAACAATCATGGTCAGTATCCATAAACACTCAGTTTACAATAGTGTCTTATACAAAATTTAATCAGTGTACCTGGTGGTATTTTAACACAAAAAGAAAGAAAAATACCTGGTGGTATATCTCAGCCCAGAACAAGACAAGTAGGGTATATGTGGAGAAAAATAGAAGACTAGGAAGATCCAAAAGCACCATTTCGAGTGCCTGTACAAGAATAATATTTTAAGACAAGCAACTGACAAGAAAATGATGACAAAACAGAAACTGAGAAGGGATTGATAATGGAAAACATGAAATGTTGATATGAAAATTCCATTAAAGTCAAAAACATGAAATGATGACATAAACTAAAGTACGATAGTTTGCATCTGGCAAAATAACTGATAGAGAGCTTTTTGGTTGCCTTGCTTCTGCAAATGCCACTTTGTGGCTATTTGTGCTTCTCTTCAAGCACTTCAGTATTTGACTGCTCTAATACCCCCTACCTAAAGCCACAATTTGCATGAACTATGAGGAAAGGAAATATACGAACTTAAGAAGGGAGC
Source organism: Carica papaya (assembly GCF_000150535.2). Next base: position 380,692 of record NW_019014650.1, on the reverse strand, counting down.
TATTAGTCCACCTTGTGTTTATCATACAGAAGACACATATTCCCTCTGGAAGTATGTAAATTTCAGCCAATTAAATTAAAAATTAACAATTAATAAATTCACTTTAAAAGAATAGATGCAATCAGTCAGCTTCACTACTATATTTAACATAATTTTTAAATAATTTCTGATTTCCCAAAAACATTTTTGCCAATATAGAAGCTTCTTTTAAGGATATTGAATTTTTCCAAGGCAGACATGCTATTTCCACAATCTGGACAGTTAAAATAAACATCACTTATTTGCACATATATATCACGCTCTTATTCTCTCAAACCAACAAAATTATTTATGACTTTCTTGCTGTTTAGGTATGCAGCCAAGGTCATGTGTTTGTATTCAGGATGTTGTGCCCGAATCCAATAGAAAAAGAAAAAGCAAACAACCATATATTAAATATTCTTTCAATTGAAAAATCAGATAAACTGAAGTTCAGGTTACAAGATTGTGTCTCAGCAAAAGGAAAGAAGTGACTGATGTTGTGAATATCAAACCTTTGACCTGAGAAGAAAAACACTCTGGTAGAGACCAAAGAGAACAGCCCTCACTGTCAGAAACAATCAAAGTCTTCAGCAATTTTATATAGCAGATACAGGAGGATCCATGACAAATTCTACACAATCCTTACATCCATTGACAAGAAAATTCATCAAGTGGAAGACCTTTTGTGTAGTCCATCCAAATTCCGGTACTCTCATCTGAATGCGGAAGAGTTGTATCTGATAATCAAAAGCACTCTAAACATCAAAAATTGTTGCATTCTATGTTTATCATGCAGGATAATGATAAACATATTTATTACACCATAATGTATCCTCAAACTAAAAGTTGTGTTAGCTAACAATATACAAAATACCAACCATGAATCAGCAATTTTGTACAATGTCAAAGCCAATCACTATCTTGTACAAATAGTGCAATGGGATAAGGTGGCATACTCATTGGAAAAAAGGGAAAATTAGTCACCTGATCAGTTATCCAATAATATGATTGAGAACTTCATCATCGATTGCAATGGTGGAAACCTCTCTGTATGTATGTATGTATGTCTGTCTCTGTCTCTGTCTCTCTCTCTCTCTCTCTCTCTCTCTCTCTCTCTCCTCTCTATTCATCCATTTTTTTACATAATTTGGCATTCATGCCAAGCTTGTCTTCTGTCTATGACTTGCATTAATTTGGGTTCTTATTTTGCAATGTCGAACTCAATATCTTGCTTGCAAGTGAAGAGACTTGCTAAAATATATATAATAAAGACCATTTCCTACTAACTTAATCTTTGGAATTGTTGACCACTAAATCAATTGTTATTCAACAAGAACCAAAATCTGTTATGATCCTGGTCAGCAAATTAGTCAGCAACTTCCTGAATCTGTCCTAATCTGATCTATTTATCCTTAGGTTTATTTTAGATTTAAATCTTAAATAATATACTGAACCAATTATACCATAAACTTAAGCTGACAGGAATATGCACAATCTATTATTTATATGTTAACAGACCCCCTCACATGCAGGTGAAGTTTTAAGCTTAATAAATGAAGTTAAACTCAAAGAAGGAGGAATACACAGAAGCCCTGAAGCAAAGTGCAAAAAAAAATGGAGATTGACGGGCTTTGCACAATCTTTGAGGTCCAAAAGTAGGCAAAAAAATGAGTCAACAACCAATAGCAGGTGGACAAGGTTCCTAACGTTCAAAGTCTGATAACATCTCATCTAATTTGATTGAGCCAATTATCCTAAAAGTTTAAGCTAATAGGAATTTCCATAATCTGTTATTAATATGTTAACATCAACAATATCAATTTATATACGTCATTTTGTTTGTGTGCACTTTAGCCTTTTATTTGGCGGCTTACTGTCAGTTATGTGTCAGCTTTAAGTTTGGAATGCAGCTATGTGCCTCCTGTTGTAAGCCTTAAAAGGCTACTTCATTTTGAATAAGATTTTATCCAGAGAATTAGTTTTGAAGAGTGTTGGAATACTTTTCTTACTCAAAGAGATCACAGAGTTCACTCCAAATGGGCCCATAGCTCTCAATGAAAATAGGTGCTAATTGATAAAGATCTAGAAACCATTTGTTATGTTCTTAAGACCAGGATCTTGTCACCGAGCGGTTCACCGGATAATCTGATTCTGGATCTTGCTTTTTTCTCTTGCTATGATTCCTTGAGCGACCTATTGTGAATTATTTCCAAACTCATCAAAGGAAGCTTGACACCTTGGACCTCGTTAGAAAGAGCTCAAATCTCTATATTGTAATTATTATTCTGCTTACCTCTTTATTAAATATAGAGTCATTTAAATAGAATTAGATGCATTACATTATAGGAAACTTTTTTTATTTAGATTTCTCATAGCAAAAATAAAGAACATTCCTAATTAAGAGATAAATCTACAAAATAAAAATTAAATTCCTAAATAAGAGATAAATTTTCCTAACTAAGAGATATGTTTCTAGAATAGAATTAACCTTAACCATATAATAAAAATTAATTTCTAAATAAGGGATAAGCTTTCCTAACTAATAAATAGGTTTCCAAAATAGAATAAACCTAAACCATATCAGCTCCTTATTTGCCTTTTCTGCAATAAGAATGACCACAAAAAGAGTCTATAACACCATTCTTCTCTTCTTATGGATTCCAGTGGTAACAGGCCTGTAACAAGATCCCAAAATAGAGATCTTAATGATTTGATATCAGAGGCATCTGGTTGAATCTTTCCTCAAACCTATCACGAGGATAGGATACAAGCCTGTGTTTTGAGCATGAGGAAGACAAGGCAGTGCTTGCAGCATAAGACCATGTCTTGAGCAGGAGCAAGACAAGGCAGTGTTTGCAGCACAATGGCAAGAATTTGCTTGTACTCTAGGTGAATAATCAAAGGATCTATTAATTGGATGTCTCAGCAGGCAAAGGCAATTCCAGTCAAGGCAACATTTAAAGAGGCAGGTGATGCAAAAGAGGTCCAGTAGCAGAAGCTGATGCAGAACCAATTAGGGAGAACAATCGCTTGGGAAATTTTACACTAAACAGCATAGGAAATTTTAATTTCCTTCAGAAGCACATGAAGCATTCTCGTTTTCCCAGAATGCTCTATGTTGGATATCCCCAAGCATAATGGAGAAGTTAGATCAATTGGGTTGGATTAATGAGAGAGAGCATTTTTTTCTCTGACACCAACACACACCTGAAGAAGAAAAGGTTGAGCTGGCATCCTACAATTTTCAAGATGCTCAATTGAAATCAGTGAGAGATAGGCCAACGATTTCATGTGATGGTTTTATGCATCTATGCAATGTAAGCTATGGGCCTCCTGCATGAAGTAACCAGTTAGAAGAAACAATGGAATCAAGGTAGATAAGTTCGATGGAAAAAGTCATTAATTTGAATAATTAGCACCAAGAGTCCTCTCACTATAAATCAAGAGATTGAAATTCCTTTAAGTGGGTTTCAAGACTATTTTTCAGTTGGACTGCAATTATGCCAACCAACAGATATGACAACTTCTATGTGTTTGGCTAGATTTATTAACATTTGCTGATTCTTACTAAACAGCATCTTCTACCACTAGAAGAGAAGTTCCTGGCTGTCCTTTTTCTCACCCACAGGCAAATAAACACCTCAGCCAGCCTGGATTTGAAGAAATGTGGCCAAACACATAGTTATCGGGGCTGCTCAAGCCCCCTGTGACGTATGTATAAAATTTTTCGATCTTGCTTATTATAAGGGTCCGCTTGGGTTCATTTGGTTCTCGATCTGGATCTCTAAAATTGGGGACCAAAATTAAGAAAAATGGGGGCAAGTTGGCAGAGTATGATTCTAAAGATGTTAATAGGGAAAAGGTAGCGAAAGGAGAGTGAAAAGTTTATATCCTAATAAACTTCCTTCAAATTGAGATTAGTTATGGGTAAAATGGAAGATGTGGGTGTTCCAATTGATTAGAAACACTCTTTTTCTTTTTTTTCTTTTTTTTTAAATATTGATTATCTTCTGTGAGAACTTGTAATACATTAAGTGAGTTATTAGAAATTTATAGCATGATATTCTTGTTGTAGCTATAAAAAGATTTGAATCCTAGATCTCTCTTCAGCGGGAAAAGAACAAGAACCAAAAAGATTTAAATTCCAAACTATTGTTTACGATCCAAATAATGAACCTAATAGATGGCTTAATAGAACTTAGAATTAAAAATAAGATACCAAGATAGCAACTAAGTTTTAAAATAAGATACCAATCAGAGGAAAGTCTTAGAAGGTGGAAACTACTAGGAGTTACTATTCCAGCAGAAACTAACAAAAAGAATCCCTTGAGATTTCTCTTAACACCAGTTATGTGCTAAAGTACAAATGTCTGGGCATCAAGAAGAATATTATAAATCTTGATATAGTTCATTTAAAGAAATCTTGACATAGCAAACTTAGCCGCATTCTTGGAAGCAAATATCAAGCTAAGAACAATAAGAGGAAAAACTGTCGAAGATTGTCCATTCGAGCCTATGCAAAATGAAGGAGCAATCAAATAGAAACAAGAAACCAAATCAAAGGAAGCAATAGCAATCATATGAGGTCAGATACTTGGGACAACCGACTCAGACTGTACAAAGAATAGAGGCCAATCACTCTAGCTAACCACCAACCAAAGGGAACCCAAGATTTATTTCATTACCACAACTAGAAGCAAGACAAGATTACACAAGGCAGATTGGCTTCATTTATTAAAATAGGTTACTAAAAAGAGAGCCCATTCAAGAAAGTTTCAGAAGAGACGCTAAAAGCGACCTATCCATGACGTTATGCCAACATATATTGAATTTAAACCTGTTTCCAGAACAAAAATCTAAAAACCCATCCCAACTTTTTCTCACAAATAATGTTAAAACACATTTGCCGTCCTCGCTGATTAATACGCCACTGATGCAAGACAAGATTACATAAAAGAAACAATGCATAGATGTGTATATATGTATATATATACATATTTATTTACCAATGCAACAAAGGAGACGAGGCCATAAGTTGCAGCCAAGGAATAGTATATGCCTTGCTGCCATTTCTCCGATTCATCGATATCATCCCACCACGTGTTCACACTGTAACCCTGTGTCGCCCCATACACAATCATGCGCTCCAGCCTCGTCATTATACAGCTGGGTGTATCAACAGACAGGTATCGTACAAGAACAAGAACAAGAACAAGAACAAGAAAATGTTGGCATGGAGAGGAAGAAATGGAGGTTTCAGTTATTGCTGCAGAGCAGGGAGAGGAATAAGAAGGTACGTGGTTATAACAAACTTATGACACGTGTCGGGTTTGCCACGTGCGACCCAAGAACCCGCGAAACTTGTACCGGGTGGCATATTCGATCGGTCACGCAATGGAAATGCTTTGCGTTGGTTTGCCACGGAGATTACAACGACGTCGTGCCGATTCTTTATTGCAAGGGATTGGCTAAGCTTTTTAATTTAAATATATATATTTAAAAAAGTAAATTTTTTGTCATTTTCAAACTTATTTCCATGTCTTTTTTATTTTGATATCACTAAAAAATATAATAATTTTATTTTTCGTGTGAGAATATTTAGCATTTAAATATGAAATCGATTTATAATATTTAATTTATTATTTTATTAATAAATTTATACTAATCAAATTATATTTTATTGTAATAAATTATTATAATTTTAATTAAAATATTATCTTATAATAATTAATTTTTTTTAATTAAAATAATAACATCGGATTAATATTTAATCAAATTAAATTTTGCTACGATATAAATTCACTTTTCCTTATTTTTTTCTTTCTTTAATTTTTTCTTATAGAACTTACCAATATATTATAAAATATTTTGGATCGATAAAAATATTTACTCTATTGCAATGATTTTTTAAAAAAACTATTGTTCTAGAGGGCTTTGCAATGATTCTTCAAAACATGACATTCATTTAATTCAATCCTTTATTCGATCAATAAATAAACATTGGCAACAATTCTTGAAGAACATCTAGCTATTAATTAAAGTTAGAGTAATTAATATTAATATGTGTGAGGTCATTTTTTTTTTAATCGATTGAGGAATATAATTTTTAGTTCGTATCATCAATTCTACAGTTAAATATATATGTATGAGTATATGATCAGATGAATAATATTAGTTTGTAAAAAAATTTTAAATTTATTTTAGTTAGAATTTGAAATTTATCTTTTAAGTTAAAAAATTTTAATTTTATTTTAATTATGACCGAAAAATGTACCCTCCTAAACTATGTTAAGTTAATTTTTTTAATAAGAGACTACGTTATATAGACACAAACTCTTATAATAATTATACTGACTATGTTAAATAAGATTTTTAAATAGTTAAAAGTTAAAAAAATTCTCTCAATTAAAAATATTGGTTACTTTATCAACAAAAAAAAAATTGTTTAAAGATAAGTATCAAGGAATCATACAAAAATTAAAGAATAAATAGTATAAAATAACATGATTTATTTTACTTATATCTACAAAAATATATTCTATATTTTAATAGTAACAATGAATAACATGATAAAATAATACAAACTTTCAAATATTCAAAAACTTTAATACACTTTATAATTAGTGAGTTACAAGAAATTATAGTTTTTCACAATCAATGTTCTTCTTTTTAGTTTTATATAATAAAAAAATAACTAACTTTTATATTAAATTAACAAATTCTATTTGGGTTTTATGTAATTTGAAAATCCTACAAGTTTGGGATTGAACCATATTAAGGTTAGTATTAGGATTTAGAAAATAAAACATATTTCTCTTAAGATTTAACCCCATTTCGAGTGCAAAGAGTGAAGGTTTTATTTATTTATTTATAATAAATGGTCTAAAATGTACGACGGTTCTTCTTTCCTTATAAAATTAATTTATCGTATTTGAACACTTTATACAAATTATTTTCATTAATATCTTTTGTCAATTGAAATTAAATTCTTAACAAATAGTAACGAATAGATAGGACTCAAAACTATCGAGTTTTGTAGCAAGATAAGAAAAAATTTATTAGATTCGTGACTTCTATTGAAACATAATTCTACAAATGCACACAAGAATTTACCAACAAGGAATTGACCAAATTATAAATTATGTATTTTGAGTTCACCCAAAACTATATTAATTCATAATCCTTTAAATAATATGTAGAGTTTACCACCCACTCTCATAAAGGTTTCTCATAATTTAAAATACATCGCTTCTCAGATAAGTTAATACTAACTATACTCATAACTTATTACCATCCATATTAATAGATTATTCTTCCTTAATTGTAACTTAAAGGGCAAATCCAAAAAATCGGTGAATGTTTCAACTCAATTGGGTTTAAAGTACTTATTATAATGTAATCTTTCATGGGTTATATGTGAAGTAAATATCATAAAATAATAACTAAAGAAGAAAAGTAAAACATACTTATAATAGTCACAAACTAATTTTGTTAAAAATTCGGTTGAATCTTCCGTTATGTAAGATATTTATCTCTTATAAAGAAATGAATTCAAGAAATCTATATATTCACAAATGTATGTGTGTGTGTATAGTCATATAAGTTCTAACTACTCAATTACTTTTAAAAGTTTTACAATCAAGCTCAACCTTTAAGTATATATATCCCATCTTCTAAATATAAAGTAATTAATATATATCATATAACTAGTTATTATCTATTTATACCTTGAGATTATGTACCACAATGATCATTATCGAGCATGATGAATTACCTCACTTAGTTGGGAACTGCTTCTTGCAAAAATGATACGTGTAATATATATGTTTTTGCACACACAAACACAAACACAAACACAAAATGAAAACACACATGCCCGCATACACATGCACATGTACCCAACATTTCTTCAACCACTCAATACTTTTAAAACATCGCATGTAAACTTCCACATATATTTATACCATCCTCTAAAAAAAACGACGTTAGTACAAATCAAGCTGATTGTAATGCCCAAATAATTTTAATGTATTTAAAATTAATTTATAAATATAATTTTTTATATTTTTGAATTTTAAATTAATGTAAAAATAAAAAAAATAGGTGAAGGATGAAATTGAAAATAATTTTGAGAAAAATGAG
>NW_019014650.1:327921-341717 GCF_000150535.2 Carica papaya | reverse complement strand
TTATTTGTTTGTCATGTTCACTCATCGTGGCGTGGTTCTCTAAAAACACATCTCTGTTTCGTGCAATGTCTTCTAATGGTTTACGTTGATATCACAGACCAGACACCAAAGCATATGAATTTGGGTCGATATATTGCCTCAAATGTGGCCACTCTTAAATTATTCCGCGAACAATCTACAAGTGGTGAAAATGGAGTGTCAACATTGAAGGCTCTCTCGTCTGTGATGTTATCACTACAAAGGTAGTTAATAATGATTATTATGTCTCTCTTTTCGGTGTCCTGATTTGTGATTGTGCATTCTTTCTCTGTTAATTTTATGTAATCTATTTTGTACCCTTTGATTCCTTCCCTTTTTGTTCCTGGTTTACTGGTGCAATTTTCATAAATCCATGATGTTTAGAGTCAACAATTTTGGGGAATATGTGTTTGTGTATATAGCTATAAATTGATTTATAGCCAAGTTAAGCTATGGAGACTCGTTAGCTGGCTTATGAATGCCCTTAGAATTTTGAGGCAGTTTTTCTTCTAAAAAGAAAAGTGCAATTTGATGTCAGAAATTGATCAAGAGTTTATGGTCTGTGTTATATGATTTGGACAGAAAATTGAAGAAAGAATCCTTCCATTAACTGTGTTTAGATTGAGGTACTGGCTTGTTGAAGTGCTTAACAGAGGCTAGATGTCTTTCTGTGAAAAACCTCATCGATCTGGCAATCCTCCATGATTGAAGTCCTAGAATTTTGGTACCTTTTAGTTAGATCAGTAGGTTTTTAGTTTATATTTTTACACATATATCTCATGTACAAAACGTTTCCTTTTTCTCCAGATATGAATTCAAAACAAACTATGAAGATTGGGTTCAATCAGTCAAGCCCAGACTAGGATCTGATGTCTGTGACCGTGTTCTTGCAGCAATCAATAGCACCCATGAAGATGTGAAAGCTTACTATAAAGTCAGGGGTGAGATGCGAACTGCATTTCAAAGTCTGTTGAAGGTGCGTTCTACTCTAGGATCTTTTTTAATGAGTCTTTATACTTGGTTTGCTCAGTTATTAGTTTTTAATAAGAAAAAGGTTAATCATTCAGAAGGCACCAAAGATGTTGCCTGAATATAAAAAGCTTTCGTATAAGAAATTTCATTTACGAGGTGCAGAAGCTGTTCATTTTTAGTGAAAGTATGACTGATAAGTTATTCATAAAAAGTCACTAGCACTATGAAAAGGGGTCTCACCCCACATGGACCAAGGAATTGGAAAGAGGAATAAGTCATCTCACTTTGCTGTTTCTTCTGCTCTTCTGGATGCTGTTCCACACTCGAAAGTAAATCCCTACCACCACCTGATGACCCTTCCTGAGATCGAGAACTCTACCAAAAGCTCACCCTTCCCAAAGTAATTCTCCCAAAAAGCTCTCTGGACCAGCCAAGGAGACAAAGAAAACAAGTTGGAGATTCAGTCTTAACATTACATAATAAGCTTTTGTTCATTAAGGTTATACCCCTTTTAGCCAGATTATTAAATGTAAGAAATGTGGTCTAAATCTGCTTCCTTAGTGAAAAAATCTACCTAGGAGAGCGCCCCAAATTTCCAAACAAGATCCAGATTTACTCACTTTTTAATGTGAATGTTCTTCTGCTTTCTCAATTCTTGCTGGCATGCTTGCAGATTGTGTAACAGTGACCTTTTCCAGAAAACATCTTGCTGGCTTCTTTGTATTTCTTGGATATACAACTCTATTGGATTTTCTGAATAGCTTGTCTTTCTTTACTAATCCATTTTACAATTATAATACCCTGGTAATGTGGATTTTTTTTTTTGGAAAAATTGTTGAGAAGATGATGTGACTTACTGTTTTATTGGAAAAGAAGAGAAAGAGGGGGGAGGAAAGAAAAAACTAAACAATGGAGATTTTAGATCTTAAAAATAATTCCTGAAATTTCCAAAATCTCCACTATTTGTTTTATATCTTTTTTGTGCTCTCTCTTCTTTTCCCACACTGGTACATGTTACCAACATTAACAATAGCTGCAAAAGTAGTAGAAGCCATTTATAAAATATAAAAAATCATCCATGTTAGTTTCTTCTTGTTCTTCATTATGCTGCCTATTGCTAGCTGAAACCATTTGTAAAATATCAAAATTTATGTCTTTCTATTTAACTTGGCTGTGTGAAGGCCTATTTTTAACTTTATTTAGCTATTCAAATATATGGAAGTTAATTTTGGTGGCTAAAATGTACTAAAATCTCTTACTAAGAGATTGAGATGGGAAACCCCCTTGTAGATTTTTTATTTTTTTATCAAAAAGGGACTCAGGAGTCAGCACTCATTAAAGGATCATGTAATCCCGTTACATGAAATTTTCTAAAGCCAAAACAGATTACTTCTGAAATGAAAAGGGAGAAAAGAACCGTTCATCAAATCTATCTGATATTTCAGTAAACACGATATTTGATTTCTTGACCAGATACGTTATTTTCAGTTTAAAACGAAATATCTTGTTTATTGTGGTGTTCGTATTAGGTGAATGGAGATCTAGTGAAGTATGATTAGCATAAGCATGACATGCATGAAGGCTCTTTGAAACATAGTACCTGGAATAGAGTCAGGCAAACTTGCATAAAATTTTTCACTGGCAAAGTGGTGTCAGATGTATATATTTTTTTAAAGAAGCAGGGAATAGGCCTTTGTTAACAGCGCAACAAGGCGGCACCCATAGGTAAAATAACAAATGGTCTTTAGCCAACATACTGATAAGGCCTGCAGATGATTCCTAAACCCACAAAAAGGGTTATAGAATCTTCAAAATCAAACCTATTTCTCTTTTTCTGAAATACCCAAAAAAAAGGAAGAAAGATGAGAGAGAATAAATTCCTTGTATGCTTAATCACTGAGAAACAATTCCATGCTCATACTCGCTCTGGACAACTGAAATTTGCCAATTTAAGGCTGATCAAAATGAGAACAGAAGAGTTTCATAGCCTCCTAGATCATCTACACCACAGAATGAGATGGTCAGGGGATTCATACTGTATTGACCCTTATCCTGCATTATAAATTCATTTAATTTTTTCAATAGTTACATGTTGAAATAAGTTTTTAGATTACTGGACAATGACTAGTAATGTTTTTCTTTTTGCACTGAAGGTGACTTGTAAGATTTTTGGATGCTCTGTATTTGTAAAATCACATTTTGCTGTCCTTTATTTCCCCAGGATGATCAAATATTGGTGATACCCACTATTGCTGACCCTCCTCCAAAGCTTAATACAAAGAAAGGTCATTTGAGTGAGTTCAGTAATAGATTGCATGTACTCTCTAGCATCGCAAGCATGTCTGGTTGTTGTCAGGTATTGCAAGCCAGTCTTCAGCTTTTCTGGTTATGGTTAATTTTCTGTAACATAATTTTTTTCTCATGGTTTTCTTGTTTACTAATTATTTCTTAATGGGTTTCCACACAATCCATTGCCAGGTTGTAATCCCATTAGGAAAACATGAAGGTTTTCCAATTTCCGTTTCATTAATCTCATACCATGGAGCTGATAAATTTCTTCTTGATACGGTCTTGGATATGTACTCATCTCTTCAAGAGCAAGTCACAATTGCATCCAATTTAGTGCATGAGCCGGATAGCAATGGTAATATTGATGCTTCTGAACTCTTGAAGGAAAAGGTTTGTCCTCAGCTTATTTATTTTCCAACACCTAGATTGATGCTTTATCTGGAGAATATTTACTCATGCAAACATACATATTTTTGATTGCTAGATGCCGCCTTCAACATGTTCTTGTCAAGATCTTGATTACATTAAGATGCCATCATAAGATGAGATTGTTGTGCATTTGAAATAGGATCCTTTTAACTCATTTGCTCTTGAAATTGTTCATGGTGTCTGCATCTCCTAGTTAGTGCAAATTAGAGATTCCATTTTTGGTGGTAGTCCTCAATACTTATCGGCTTATAATTAATCTTCATGCAACGTGCTTGTTGAATGTGAATATAAGCAGGAGATGGAGAGAAGTAGAAGAGTTTTTTAAGGCATTCCTTTTTATAGGATTGAAGATAATGGTTTCAGATTTGTGTATTTTGTTCTAAGGTCAACCCTCTCTAATGAAGAGATTTAGGGGATCTTGATATTTTTGCTCGTTTTTTATCCTTTCCATGTATGATTGGCATCCTCGGTGCATGTCTATATGTTTGGATCTGTGTGTGAGTGTGTGTTTTTTAAATCAAAGCATGCTTTATGTCAGGGATTCCTAACTTATTGGTGCTAGGAAGTAAAAATGGCTTATCACTTAATTCAACATAGATAGAAAATTGGAGAGGTTGAAGAGCAAATAAGAAGTACTTAGATCATATAGAAAGTTACATGGAAATACAAGAGGAGAGTTGTGAATGTTGAAATGTACTGAAAATTAGTTTTGTCTGTTCAGAGTACTTACTCTTATTTGAGCACCATTTAAGCTACTGTCAATTGTATCTTTGTATGTATTTTCATAAGGATTTTTAAAGCGGCTTTCTGCATTCCTTTTTCTTTACAGTACGTTAGGAGGTTGGAAGTGAAGTTTTTCAAGCTTTAGGGTTTAACTATTATGACAATTTAGTTGTTTCTTCTTATAATTGTATTTTTCTAGTAAGCATGATTATTAATGTCGTATAAGTTCTAGGTTTGCATCCAAAGCAGGTTTTCTTCCTTTCTGTCTATGAGGCTTTTGAAATGTGAATCTAAGTATTCATGCATCTGATTGTGTTCCCCCTTTATTTGGCTATAACAGTTATTCATATGGTTCAATAAAATAGAAGGCTATGGTGCAATCTATTTTTTGCTATTAATTGCTGACAATCTTGATACAGGGAAATGCTGCATTCAAGGGAAGGCAGTGGAATAAGGCTGTTAATTACTATAGTGAAGCGATCAAACTGAATGGGATTAATGCAACTTACTATTCCAACAGGGCAGCGGCATACTTAGAACTAGGCTGGTAGCATGTTCTACTTTAACAATTATGTTCTTATAGTACTGCGTTCTATCAATATGCTTCTTGTATGAACTGAGATCTTCATATGCAGCTTTCAACAAGCCGAAGAGGATTGCAGTACGGCGTTATCTCTTGATAAAAAGGTGAGGATATAAAGGACATTCTCTTCCTATTACTCTGTAATTCTTATTCTTTGATTTTTTTAGCAGTTAGCCATGATATTTCTGTTGTCCTTGAAAAAGCGAGAAAACGCTTATCATTCACTGTGTAATATTGGTTAAGTTGATTAAAAGATTTTCAGTTTCTTAGGATAGCTAGAAAATGCTTTTGGTACCAGCAATTTGATGGGTATAAAACATGTGAAACGACAGTGTGATAAATATGAGGTTGATCTGAATACTTTGAGAAATGAAAATATTGACTGTCCTTTGGAATTCCACATGGAAATTATCAACTTCTCATGTTTAAATATATGTTGCTTATGTCAAGTTTATTTAGAAGTGCTGTTTGCAGTCATATTTGAATATATAGATCCTCATCTCATGCAGTGACACGAACTAGCTCCAAGATTTTGAACTTATATTTTTACTTAAAATTATCTACAAATATTTTCACTGAGATTTAATTGAACTTAAGGTTTTATAATTTTTATGTGGATGATTTTCATGCTAAAATTGATTTTTTTAAAATATCGATATCCAAATTTGAACTTTAAATTTATACAAAATAACAAAATGCAAAACTCTCATATTGTGATCATGGTTGCATAATTCCTGTGCAGAATGTGAAGGCTTATTTGAGACGTGGAACTGCTAGAGAATCTCTTCTTCGTTACAAAGAGGCTGCAGAAGGTGAGATCCTAATTTAGCATGTATCGAGCATGCTTTTTGTGAAGTGAGCTTGATCCACTGCCCAGTATTAATATTCAACTAATAGATCTACCTGTGTCACCTTATCGTTCCGAGATTCATAACCAAAAGATTGCTAAATCTTCACCTAATTATGAAAAACCTTTCCTCATCTCATTTTCATCTTTTAGCAAAATAATATTCAGTTTCAGTATTGGTTTTTTTAAAAAATAGTAGTTCCATAACAAAAGAGACTGCCCTTAGAAATTGAATCTTGATAATAGGTCATATATAAATGTACTACTGTAAGTTTCAGAAAGCCACGTGATCTTTTATCCCTTCTCTCGTGTACACCTTTCTGACAACCAATCTTCTTCCCTTGTTTTCTGCAGATTTCAAGCATGCTCTCGTCCTTGAACCACAAAACAAGGTTGCTAACCTTGCAGAAAAAAGACTCAGAAAATTGATGAGTTGATTTTGACATGATGATCTAAATAAATGAAGACGTGATCAACACTGCGGTAATTTTTTTCCAAAGTTGAGCAATTTGGGTAGAACAAAAACAAGGTAAGAGTTGAAGCTTCCTCTAGCGGCGCAGTGCATCTCTTATCCTCCATCCCCATGTTCTAATTGTATACTTCTCGGGGTTGACAGTCATTCTTTCAGTTTTGGCCTCATACGGATCCCATTGTCCTGTAAAGTGAAAAGAAAACCGTGAAAGAGAGAGAGAGAGAGAGATGAAAATGAGGCTCCTGTTAGTAAATTTCTAGTGTTAACAAAACCATATGGAGCCAAGTACATAGATGTTAAGTTGTATGTTTTGGAAGTTGGAGCAGAAAACTTGGTTATTTTGAACTCTGAGATGTATATACCTTCTGCTTTGATAACACATATATTTATATATTACTAACAAAATAGACAAGCATGTTAAGAGACAACAGAAGAAATTGGCCTTTTATTTGTTTTGAAAATACTTGTAACCACTTGAATATTTAATATAAAATAAATTTATAAGTACAAGCACTTATGCTTCTAAATTGAAGGTTGAGTAAATTTATAATTGGGGAAAGAAAGAAAATAGTTATTTTAGAAAACTGAGGTTTTATGTAAAGTAAGCATAAGAAATCAAACTAAAAAGAATTGAATTGTCAGAAGAAAAACCAAATTGCCTTTGGTTATTATTATTATTATTATTATTGTTAAAATAGTAATTTCACAATTTACAAATATTACAAATTTCGATCATACTTTAAATATATATATATATATATGTATATATTAGAAATAACATAGTAAATATTAAATAGTAATTTATAATTTGAAAATAATCCTTTTATTTTAATGTCCAAACGGCACCGTATTACAATTCACCTGTTCAATTAAAACTGAAATGAGAATAGTACGTAACCAAAATTACACTTCCAACAAAACTAAATTTGTTTTAGTTGTTGTGGCGTACCACGATCTTCTACATGCATGGACGGCTATGGCGTCTTACCTTATTCTGGTAAACGCCCATCTTCTACCTCCAAAATTCGATGCCTTGTCTCTTGTCGATGACGTGCATCTCCTGTCCCGTCTTATTTTCTATGACGATTCTTTCTAAAGGATGCTAATTTCGTTAATTTATCAACAGTAATTTCCTTGAGTAATCTGAACTTTCACGCTTGATCACCGAAGATGTTCAGATGTTTCAGCTTTACTGCGTCGAGGGATTGGTTCTTCCGTTACTCCTTCTCCTTCGCCGGCCTCCGCTCAGTGTCTACAGATCTCGGCGACACCACCGTCATGCACTGTTGGGTCCCCAAGACTCACAATCCTTCCAAACCCAATCTCCTCCTCCTCCACGGATTTGGCGCCAATGCAATGTGGCAATACGGCGAGCATCTCCGCCATTTCACCTCTCATTTCAACGTCTACGTCCCGGACCTACTCTTTTTCGGTTGGTCATTCACGGACCGGCCGGAGCGGACCGAGGGGTTCCAGGCGCAGTGCGTCGCTCGATTGATGGAGGCGCATGGGGTGCGGCAAACGAGCCTGGTAGGAATAAGCTATGGCGGGTTTGTTGGGTACAGCATGGCGGCGCAATTCCCGGAGAAACTGGAGAGGCTGGTGCTCTGCTGCGCTGGGGTTTGCTTGGAGGAGAAGGATATGGAGAATGGTTTATTTAGGGTTCCTAATTTGGAGGAAGCCACCCGCATTTTGTTGCCCCAGACGCCGGAAAAGCTCAAGGAGCTTATGCAATTCTCATTTGTGAAGCCTATGAGGGGTGTCCCCTCTTGTTTCCTTTCAGATTTCATAGATGTAAGTAAAAAAGTAAAAAAGGCTCTTCCATTATATTTCAAATTTTCATGTTTGTTTCTTTTTTTCTAATGAGAGATTTGCATGATGTACACAGGTGATGTGCACAGATTATGTACAGGAGAAGAGAGAATTGATCAGAGCAATCCTCAGGGATAGAAAGCTTTCTAATCTTCCCAAGATCACACAGGTCTTATTCCTTCTTCTTGGTGTTTTAACTCGAAACGTAATTAGGAAAGAATAAAAAAAAAAAAGAAAAGAATAAACTCATACCAGAAGTTCATCAAGCGAATGTCTTTGGATTCTTCAATTGAGCAAATAACACAATCAAACTTTGATGACAAGGAGAGCAATATCTTCTCCAGAATAGTGATATCTTCCATTTTCTCACAATGGAAACGCCTTTTGTTGCTGATTCCCATGGTTCTTGCACAATAGTTGGTGACAGATTCGCCATCTTTCATTTGTAGTCTCTCAAAATACCTTCGTAAGGCTTGAAGTTGTGCATGTTTCACTTGGGAAGAGCTTGATATCTTTTCTTCATGGAATCCCAAATATCTTTCAAAGTATCATTACTAAGAATTGTTTCCAGGATAGCATGATCAATTGCCTGAAAAAGATCATTTTGTACTCTCAAATCCTTGAGTTTCTTGCCTTCTAACTTTGTCTTTTGGGCATCAGTCAAAGCTGCAGCATTGTCTGGTTCTTCAATTCCAAACTCCACAACCTGCAAATACTCCTTTAGCATACTCCAAAAGTAATAGTGACCATTAAACATAGGGATTGTAGGCTGCATAAAATTAGTATTTGAAGCATGATTGTATGGGGGGATGAAAGAGAAAGCTATTTGCTTATTTTGTTTACCTTTTTTTTTTTTTTTTTTGTTTTCACTCTCGCTTTTGATTTTGGCTCACGTGTTTTACTTTTTTTCACTCTCTTCCTCTATCTTCTCTTTTCACCCTCTTCCTCCCGTGTTTTAGATTCAACGCTTAACAACTTTTTAAATAAAATATAAAATTTTAAAACAATAAAAATATGCAAATTTATTCAACAAAGTATAGTCTCTGTATTATATAAACTCTGTTTGGCCATTGCTATGGGCTTTTGATTGGAATTTGAAATGAAGCAGCCAACTCTGATAATATGGGGAGAGCAAGATCAGATTTTCCCACTTGAACTAGGGCAGAGATTGGAAAGGTAGTCTCTTATTCTGATTTGCTTTATATATAATGTGCATTTGTTGTGTGTATATATAATTGGTGATTGTTTTTCTTTAATGGGTTTATGGGGATGTGCTTGTATTATATATATATATATATCTATATCTATATATAGGCACGTGGGAGAAAATGCGGAGCTAGTGGTGATTAAGAATGCAGGGCATGCAGTGAATCTGGAAAAGTCAAAGGAGTTTGCAAAGCATTTAAGATCATTCCTGATTGCTGAATCACGATTACCCCATTCTTCATCTTTCTCAACCAACCTTGATAAACCCGATTCTCGAAGAGGCTTCCTTAATCAACCTTCGAGATAGGCCCCAAGGACCATGTAAAGTTTGAGTTGATTTGTATATGTATGTAGAGATTTTTATTTGTTTTAAATATATATGTATATAATTATACATACAGGTCTTTTATCCGTCACAAAACAAATCCACGGTTTCAAATTTTCTCCATCCATCAACCTGTTAACCAATCACTTTCTAAAGCTTACTCTGATCTTCACGCTTCTCCTCCTCCACTCAAAACACACAAAAAAAAAAAAAAACACCCAGATGGGCATCTCCGAGAACTACCCTTTACTCCTCCGTAATCTCATCACCTCCATATTCATTTTCGCCGAGAATTCCCTTTCCACCTTAGCTCAGAAATACAAGCTTCTCAACCTCCTTCGCTCTCTCCTCGTCGCATCTTCTCTCTTCTTCTTACGTCTCCTTTCTTCTCTTTTCTCTCCAAACCCTAATCTTAATCCCCTTCATGATTACCACAAGTCCCCTGGATATAAACGCGACCACTACATGCTCCCTGACACCGCCGCCGCCTCCGCCGCCGCCTCCGCCGCCGCCGACTCTGGTATTGGTCGGGCATTATCGCAGCTGCTCTCAATCATCAACGATCTTCCTGTTAGTTCCAGGAAGTACGAAGTAGTTCGATCTCTAGCCGAGAATCTTATGGATGAAAACCAGAGGGAGGGTGTTCCCGCGTTAAGAGAAGTCAATCGCGCCGCCCTGACGGCGGCTTTTGCGCGGACTATTAGTCAGCTTGAAACATCCATGGCGGAAATGCGGCGGGAATCGGGTGAGAATCCCGCTTTGGGGGATGTTGGACCGGTTTTACATGGTTTGAACCGGGTTCTACGAACCGTACGGTCTGCTGGAATAGGGGTTTTGGCCCGCATTGGGAATGGAAAGAGAGTGGATGTGGACCGGTCGGGCGGATGGAGTGAGAAGCTGGCGGCTGAGCTTCTGTGGCTGGCTCAGAAAATGGGAGCTTGTGGTTTTGGAGAGGAAGCTGTGGAGAGGTGGGCATCGGCTTCGAATTTGGCTTGGCTGGCTTTATCGGCTGAGCCACGGCTTCAGTGTTCCATGGTTAAAGTCGCAGGTATTTCTCAACCGTTGGATTTATTTTTTTGGAATATACTTGGGGCTTTATTGTTGAGGGTAAACCGAACCGCTCGTTATTTATTTATTTATTTCAAGGATTGAATTGCACGTATGCATAAATTAAACCAGGGGGAAAAAAAAAGAAAGAAGACTTAAATCTTTATGATCACATTTAAAGAATTGAATCTTCATATTATTCGCACATGGATTTAATTTGTAAATGGGAAATTTCGATATTATTTATGAAATATTATTTTAAACTTTTAATAAAAATGAAAATAACTATTTAAGACTATTATGTTTTCTATGAATATAATTAATTAATTTAAAATTAGAAAAACATTTTTAGTGAAACTTATTACCAAGGACTGAATTACTACCAATCATGGTAGAAGGAATATTTTCTAAATGTATTTATCTTTTATGCAGCGTTGTTATTTAAACAAGCCAAGAACACGAGAGAGGAAAAGGCGGAGGAGGATGAAGAAGAAAGACAAACAAAGATGAAACTGTTAATGGCATGGTTGCCATTGC
The DNA here is from genome assembly GCF_000150535.2 of Carica papaya. The sequence goes on along the minus strand of NW_019014650.1, from coordinate 330,457 downwards.
TGTGTAGAGGTAGCAACGGGACTGATGTTCCGGTATTGAGCGTGAACGAAAGAGGTGAACTCGAGAAAATACTCGAAGACACCATTGAAACCCTGCAACAGCAAGAGCAGCAAGAGAGAGTTTTCTCCCTTTGGCTTCACCACTTCACTCATTGCTCTTCCTCCGATTGGCCCAACCTCCACGCCTCCTACTCCCGCTGGTGCACTTCCTCCCGCAAACTCTTCCTCCTCGATCACAATGACCCAAAAATATAAATACCCTACTCATAATGTGCCATAACTTGTAATGTTTGCTTCCCATTTTCAGAAATGGATTATATATATATATATACATACGGTAAAGTCTTAATTATGAAGTACATCGCTCCATTGTTCTTGGCTGGCTTCATCGATGTTATATCGTACACAAAATAAAGTAGACGTTATAACACAAGCATTCACAGTATAAACTTGGTAGAGTAGATGTCAAATTTCTCCGACGAAGACAACTGTGGCTCCTGCATAACAAACAATAGGGTTTATTAATAGGGTCATTTTCTGAAACAAAAACAAGTATAGATTAAGTAATAGGGTTTTTGAGAGAAGGAGATGGTTAAATTTACCCCAGAAGAATTGTTGGAGGTGAAGACTAGTTTATTAAGAATAGAAGCAATGGGACCATTTAGGCGTAGCCCACCAGATGATTTTGACTCACGAATTGCATTTCTCATGCAATTAAGCAATCGTCCATACGTTAATCCTGGTTCATTTTGAACTGCTTGTATGAAATTATATGTCATTGCCCCTGTCATCACCTTGCTTCCAGTAAAAGCCTGCACTTGTTTTCTCATATATTATTATCAATCTGTTCATACCCAGATTTTTGTAATTGTCTGAAATTTTTTAGGGTTATATGGGTGTGTATGTATGTATATTTAGTACAGATATCGATGACTGACCGTTGTATCTTCAGAAAGTTGATGATCATCACAGGCGCTAAAACAGACAGCTAATCCACCACTTGTTCCTTTATAAATTTCTCTTGGAGTTTGATCTTCCCAAATGTAATACCCTTCCCTATATTTTACTTTGCACAACCAGCTTTACCCATAAACGAAATTAAACTATTTCCAATTAATCAGAGAGCAGAAACCTAAGTACTGACCTGTTCATCCTGCAAACAAATGGCAGATCAAGAACAGTTCCGCTATGGCAAGCATCGATAATCCCGTGAAGCTTGGCTCCATAAGGCAGGGGCCTTACAATGGTGCCATTGATCTCGTCATCGATGATGAAGCCTTCTGTCTCGTAATCTAGAGGGCAAAGTGCCTCGTCGTTCCCGTCAACTTCATCGTCATCGTAGTCGGGTTCAGTCGTCCCATGACCTGAGAAGTGAAACACAAGCGAGTCCCCTGCCTGACAACCTTCCACTAACCATTTCAGAGCCAACCGGATGTTTCGTTTGGTCGGAGTTTTTAGTGGATTGGTCTCCTCTTCTACAGTTTTTTCAAGAATAAATTTATATATTATTCATCATCACAACATAATATAATCTTCTACGTAAGAGTATAACGCAACTCGAATTTATAACTTTTTATAAAATAAATAACCTAACAATCATTCAGTTATTCAAATATTTAGTCACGAATCAAAAAGTGCATATATATATATATATGTATATAATACCTGAGAGGAGAAGGACGGAATCAGGAGGAAAACCCATTTTGTTGAGTAGAAAGTAGTTCATGCACTTGACATCGTTGATGCTGCCCTTGAGCCTGTAAGGTTTGCCATAGTAGTTGATTCCACAGAGCACCGCCCGCTTTCTCCCAAAAGCAGAAGCAAGAGGGGATAAAGGTGGCGGTGGACGAGAACAGTAACTACTCCCGCCATATACAAAAGGGGCTGCCGGCGGTGGTGGGTAGGGAAACCTGGTGATGGCTTGGCACACAACACAGCGAACCGCCGTCGCGTCTGTTGGGACAAGCAGCTGCAGCCCACACCCACTGCACCACTCTCGCCTACTTCCCATGGCTTGTTGTTGAAGGAATCAGTAGGTAGGCGGATAGAGATAGATGAGATGAATCTATACGTAAATATAGAAAAAAAAAAAAAAAAAAAAGAACCAGATTCGCCATCTTTTATTTTCTTTTTGTAAGTGGGAATATATTTTGACACAAAACAATTTGGCATCTCAACTATTCACTTTGTTCAAATGATAACTTCTTCGATCTTTTTTTTAGATAAGAAATGTTTTTTTGTATGATACAATAATTTTTTTTTTTTCATTTATTACGGTAAAAACAAAATGAATAAATAACATAAATATAAGACAACAGAGTCTACAAATTTTTATTATTTTTTTTTTAATTTTATCTGAGAATTTCTTGTATTTTTATCTAATTAGTTCTAAAAAAATTTCTTACTAGTTTAATGTGTTGTTATTACATGTTAAATTGATATTTGAGATTAATTCTTTTTAAAGAGATTTCCAAGTAGCTTTTGATATCAAGTTATTAAGATATATTGTCCTAATTGTTGCTACAGTAGTAGTACCA
>NW_019014650.1:314572-327426 GCF_000150535.2 Carica papaya | reverse complement strand
ACAGAAATGTTAAGGTTCCATTCATTGTATTTTTGTGAAGCCTTACAGCAAAAAAATAAAACTTCAATTGTATGTTGAAAAACAAAATAAGCAAAAAGAGTATACACACACACACACACACACACACATAATTGCATGTATATTACTTACGGTGGTATCAGCAGCCTCTTGATCATCTTCACAAGCACTGATTGAAATGACCCATCCACCTCTGGTGTTTTTCCAGATGCCAGAGGGAGGACTGTTATCTTCCCACTTCTTCCTATTAATTTGTTTAGCATAAATTCAGACATTTACTAATACACACATAAATTATAATACAATAAAACACGATTTCCAAATGAGAACATACAAAAACACAGTTTTACTTAAATTCACAACCTCCTTAACCATTTAACTAAATAATGGTTGATCTTGTTCAATTTCATTCAACCGCAACTGATGATTTTCTTTTATTCAGAAACAAAAAATTAGTGAGTCACAGTAAATACTTACAGATGTGAGTTGTATACATACGGGAGATCAAGAATGGTTCCACTGTGACATGCATCAACAATGGAATGAAGCTTAACACCTTCTTTGAGGGGAGAGACGATGACGGAGTGGATATCATTGTCGAGAATCATTCCTTCTTTCATAAAATCAGTGGGACAAATTGTTTCGTCAAACCCATCACGCTCATCCTTTCGCAAATCAGGCTGTCGCAACCCATGTCCGGAGAAGTAAAACACCAGTGAGTCACCAGACTCACAGTCCTCCACAAGCCATTGCAACGCGATCTCTATGTTCTTCTTTTTTGGAATTAGACTTGAATCTGTCTCCTCTTCTGCAGCAACTCAGTTTTCTACTCTTTCATTATCATAGATTTGGAGAAGAAGATGATGCAAGGAGAAGGAAGAAAGTAACATACCAGTGAGGACAAGAACATTGTTTTGTTGAAAAGAGAGGTTATTGATCAAGAAATCTCTCATGTTGGCAACATCGTTTAGGGTTCCCTTAAGCTTGTACTTGAACTTCTTGTAACTCACTCCAATAAGCAGAGCTCGCTTTCTTGGTCGACCAGGTGGTGTACGAGATCGATTCAAGAGAGGCGATGGGTTACAATTGAGAGAGACAGTAGTTGCAGAGAGCTTCTGTTTCAGTTTATGACCACAAAATCTGTCGATGGTGCAAGTCACAGTCTTGGCACCTGCCGGTGGTGGTAATGATCTGATCAAAGTTGAGGGAGGAGTAGACACAGAGGGTATAATTGTATTGGTTTGATTGCAACCAGGGCATCGAATTATTGTGTTGTTGGTTTTTGTAGTCACTAGCTGCAATCGTTGTCTGCAATACTTGCACATACTTCGGCTCTCCATTATAGATTAATAAGATTCTCTAATGTACGCCAATGAGATTGGTGGATGTATGAGAAGAATGTTTATTTACATATAAAAAGCTTACATCTATCATCACAAATGGTGGGTTATCAATCCATATATAAACCCAAACATTTCCATACATTATTCTTTTTCTTACTCACTTTAATTACAGAAAAATCCAACTCATTATATCATCTATATCTCTGCTTTTGGTATTATGTTCATCTTTTTGTCCATCAAGAGTCACAGATGATAATTAATACAGAGAAAGTCAGAAGAACCAGATGCCCATCTTTTCCCCCATCAGCCAAAGTCAGTATCAGTTAATCACAAACACATATGCATAAATATATAACCACACACACACATATACATGTATGCTTTGCGGCTTTTGCTTTTCTTTTTAACCATTCAGTACTTCCGATTCTCAGTCCATTTATAAAGTGCGGTCTCTAGAAAGCACCCAACACTGGCATTAGTGATAAAAATTAAGGGGGCAATTTTAAGGATCAGTAGCGAAGTATTTAACTTCGTGGGGGCGATGATAATCAATTTAAAGTTTGATTTAAAATTTTTTAGGCTAGATTAATTTATTAAAAAAAAAGAACATAAAGTTCCAGAATATAGTAAAAATAATGAAATCAGAAAATTTTTAAATATTATTTTTAATATTTTCCAAAAAAACTTATATGCCATTTACACTTCAATTATTCCAACAGTATTTAACTCTTAAAATGATTTCATTGATAAATACATTGCAAAAATACAAAAATTTATGTTAGGAATAAACACATTGCATAAGCACATATTTTAAAGGGAAAGACTTCCATTTTAGTCCCCACATATACATGTATCCTACCATTCTTCTTCTACATGATTCTCCATTCCTCTACTTTCCTCTCAAATAAAAAAAAAAACTGAAATAAAAATGCACTGTCAATTTACCTAGTAATACTAGTTAAAAAGGTACAAGAACATCTAGGAACATGCTTAGTTATTTAAAAAGTGCAAAAATGCACTTAAGTACCAAAAGACTTAAAAATATCCAGAATCCTCAATTCCTCCAATTTGGAGCAAAATAGATTTAAAAGATATTGTACTACAAACTTAATCAATTTACTCCACATATTTGTTAAAAATATATCAAAACATGCAGGAACTTGCACAGTTAACAGAACTGCACAAAAATTTGAATTGATGACTGGAACATTTAAAAACACAACTAAATAACCCCGAAGACCATGATTAGAATTCTCAAAATGACCAAAAAACATACCAAATTCCTCAGAATACTCAGAAATCCCCCTACTTGAAACGCCCAAATGAAGCCAGATCCCATGGTATCCAAAAACAATCATAGATACTTGAAAAACCTTAAAATGCACAAGTGTCTAGAACGAATTGAAGCAACCTAAGCCTATCCAGAATGCCTAAACACACCAGAAGCACCAAGATAGTTACAGCTAACCAAAATGTCCAGAAATAAATCTGAAAATGCTCAAAAATCACTTTCATGCAATGTTTCAAACAAATTTAAAATTGATGAGGAATTCATTTGTGAATCCACATTTAATTTAAGCCGAAAATCATGTAAATTATATTAATACGACAAGAAAAGAATTGAGTACATATCAAATTTCATGTAGAACTGGGACAGTATAATCCAAATTCCATTAATTTTGATAGAATTGAAAATTTATTGTTTCAATTCCTCATAGAATTCTGAATGAAAGCAATAGCTGAGGTGGAGTACTTTACACTTTATTTAAACATCTACCATTTCTTTCAAATAAGCGAGAATATATACAATCAGAAATCGATGTCCGATGCTTAGATAGGGCACATTTACCATGTACATTGAGTAAACATACAATAGTTGCTGAGGTAGTCAAGAAGACAGAAACTTCATCTTTTAATGCTTTCAAGCTTTTTTTGGTTCAGATCAATTTAGCAACATAGAGGAATGAGGAATCAAGAAGCATGAAGCATGAAGCAATAAAGCCTCAAACTTAAGAGATACAATATATTTAAACAAGAGGACCTTTCCTAAAGAACAACATATAGCAGGGAAGACTTACCTCCAAGCTCAAGGTAAGGAGGCCTCCTTGTTTTCACACATGTTGTTAAAATTACCTCCACTATCAAACTGCATTAAGTTGCCCCGAGATTTTTGCTTTGCAGGTAGGACACATATAACCAACTGAATCTGATTGGGTTTCAGGATCAACGTCCTCATGGCTGAACTCCATTCCACACCAGACACACACAGTTGTAAGCTGGCTCCTACCCCTCATATTTAACATGACTTCCTCAGATTCAAACTGAACAGCACAATCATATGCCCCTTCCATCCCCTCATTACCAGCCAAGTCTATCGCCACCTCTGGTAGAGCAAGAGACTCTTGCCCTGTCCCAAAATTGAATTTCAGCTGCTCTATTTCATCTAATCTCAGCTCACCATATCCTGACACATTTTCCGGCTTCCCATCTTCACTCTGCCAATAAGCATAGAAAATCTCAATTAAATCCCCAAAGAAACATAAATTTAAATCTTAACCATCAGTAGAGATGTGGGTAAGGAGAAAAAAAAAGGGGGAAGAGATTCATTTGTAATTTCATCTTCTCTGACGTATTAGGTGGACGGAAAAATTTTTATTGGCTTCTTTTTCTGTACAGTCATTCAAAGAATAAAAGAGGAAGCATAACACCTAGTATACAGATTTTTTTATTTATAGATAAAACCTTCATTAACATAAAATCAGTAGAAGGAAAACAATTTACCCCTAATGGAACAGCGTCAGACAAGAGCAAACCAGTAGCAGAAACAAATTACATTCAAAATCTTATCCGGGAAAGGATGAATTATCCATTGGAATACATAAACTTTTTGTTGGACCAGATAAACGTAATACACCCAGTCAATGGAGCAATCACTAGTGCTGTATAGCATGTAATGGCCACAAAAGAAACCAAAGGGTAATCATCCACCACAAAAGAAAAATAAGTCATTTTTTCTGAAAGCTTGAAAAGAAAAAAAAACTTCTTTTTTTTCTAAAAGAAAAATTTCCACTGATAAAACTGGAGCACATCTCCGTTGGAAACAGGGAGGTGGTTCAAGCAGAAAGGATAATGAGAATTAATGTTCGCACAGATAAAATCCTGGAAACCATTCCTTTTCTTTTGTAAGAAGAACTATGTGCGCTCACACTCATTAGGAGTATTAATCTAGTGGTCAAGGCATTTCAATTAACTGCCATCCACAAGCAAAAACGAAACAGAACAAGCATAATACCTCATGTTTAAGTTCATTATGTGTCTGGAAACAATTTTTGGGTTGCAATACTGGCATTGAACCCAAATTTTCATGGAGTATATTTCCTTCAGAGTTCCCCTGTTCACTCTGTCTCACCATAATTTTAGCTGGTTCAGAATTTTGGCTTCCAGAGCCAAAATTCTCACTGTTACCCTCTTCACTAGGCTTAAGATGCTCCACCATTCTAGCAGTAACTGAATTCACATTATTATCAATATCACAGACATTCTGATTTTCCAATGCTACACGTAGGTGACTTTCAACATCTGTTTTCAGCTCAGCATTGGACTTCCCAATTTCACCAGAGGTTAATGTCACAACATCTTTTCCACCAACCATTTCAACATCTGTTTTCAGCTCAGTGCCAAACTTCCCAATTTCAGCCGATGTTAACATCATAACATCTTTCCCACTAATCATTTGAGAATTACAATTTATCTTATCAGCAGATATGACAATAGAAGTATCCAAAAGAGAATCCACCTTGACATCTACAACATGGCTATCATAATCCATCATTATCTCTTCATCAATGATCATATGCTTGCTATTTCGTGGTACTAGATCTTGATCCAAAGTTCTATCACTCATGTCAGATTCAGTTTCTGGTTCACTGAAAGGAACATTAGAGTTTAGTTCATCCTCAGAATTGGAAGCAGGAAGGTCTTGATTAGGAACAGTAATCAGTTTACCAGGAGTCAATCCACCAGCAAGCTCAATATCAGGCATGGTAGAAGTTTGTAGAATAGAATTCTGAGCAATTTCAATCAAAGCATCCATTTTTGAAATCCTTGTAGGCAACTCATCATTGCATGGAGACTCAATTCTCTTCTGAAGAGCCTGCCTATTAGCTGGTTCCTCGATACCCCTCACATAATTCCTAACATGTATTCCTACATGACCATTGTATCTACGCCTTTCATGAAATGTCTTATGACAAAACTGACATTCAAACTTCCCATCTTTAACTATTACACCATCACCAACTGAAGATCCAAGCCTGTACCTTCTTGTAGTCCTCTGGTGAAAAGACAAAAGATGTTGCAGATATGTGTCTTTATCATCAAATTTCAAGTTGCATTTACGACATTCAAAAAGATCATGTATTTGCACTTCCGCCAGGTTATCAAAACCCAGTAAGGTAATTTCTTTTGCATGTTCATCTGCTTGCCTTTGAGCATTCTCCTCGAGAATAGCATCTGCATGCTGCTGCATGTACCATAAACCTTGTTGAATTGGTTAGGTCATCAAAGAAAACCACTGCAGGACTATTTACTTACTTTTTGAGAAACTATAGTGTGCTCCTGCTCCTGAACATTGTTACCATCACAAATGACCATCTTCTGTAGACCATGACGTCCAAAGTAGGATTGAAGATAAGCAGAAACTTCCTGGCATGATAAAAAATGATGTCCACCAGGACTGGGAAAACATAAAATAAAACAATGAATGAAACTGTGAGAGAGAGAATAAAGTACTGGAAAGGGAAGACCTGATGATACAAGATTTGAACTAGGAAAAGGTACTGACCATAATGATGAATAGTCAAATAATTTTCCTACTGTCCGAGTTTATATCTAACAACTAGTCCACCATCACATCATGTTTGCACTGCCGACAAGCTTATGATAACAAAAGCCTGAAGTTATATCTAAATTGGTTGAAATGACACAGTTTTCAAAACTAGAATGCATTTATATAGGTCACTATGTGCAAATGTGAACACTTTCCAATGGTAGGAAAATCATCTCCAAGGACAAATAACTAGAGATGCAATGGTTCTTCACATAGATAAGCACAGTGAAGTGAGACAAGATCCTTAAAGCAGTTATGCTTCATTTGAAGAACACAAGTTCTCCATCTTTCGAAACTGTAAATTCAGTTTTTCAAGCATGCAATGCTGAGTCGTTCCAGAAGAAGAAAGCTAGGCATTACCGTTCTAGACTAGAAGATCACCTGAAAGAGCAGCATTGCAACACACACAATTTCCTTGTGGGTCACACTGTTAAGCTTCGAAAATCTCAGTGCCAACCAACTTAAGGAAAACATCTATTTAGTTTAAGGAAAAGTGTGTTTAGAATAGTTGTGGAATTAGTCAACAGTGTATCCTATATCCCTTGTTTTCTGTCATCAGTTTTATTTCCCATTATCCCCATTATCTATCACTATCCCATTTTGTTTTAGTTGCCTTAGAAGTAGGAAGTAGCAGATAGTAGGGTTTGTATTTAAAGGATGCAAGTTTAATGAATGGGGGGTCGAAAAAATTGTTGTTCAAGTGTGGTTTATTCTCACCCAAAGAGAAAATATTTGCTGAAAAATTAATTGGTTTCTGACTGAAACCTATCAATTGGTATCAGAGCCATGTCTATTAACAAAAAAAGAATTGAAAATCTGGAAGTCAGCATGGGCAGATTGCAGGACAGCCTAAGCCGGATGGAGGTGAGATTTGCCGACAAGTTCCACCAGATTGAAGACACCCTCAAGCGGCTGACAAACACCTTGCTGTTAAACCGTGAAGGTTCCAGCAGCAACACACCGGACCGGCCTGGCCAGATGCGACCATATTGCAATGAGCCAAAACCATTCACGCAAAGTGTGACTTACATAGCATCCAAAGCAATATCCGATGGGTTTCATCTTTGTGTTGCTTACACGTACGGTGAATCAGCTACACAGAAGGCGTATCCCAATTGTGAAGCTGTTCTTTACAAGCAATTTGACACCGCTTTTGAAGCTATAGCGGTGGCTTGTGGAGCGTGCCGTCTTGACAATTGAGAATTCTTTAGGGGAGAGCCTTAGCAAAAAGCTCGACCTTCTCTGCAAAAAAGAACAGAAAAGCTCGGGAAGGGAGGGAAGGAAACTGAAGGAAAGCACCGGAAAAAAAAAAAAAAAAAAGTATGGGAAGGAAGGGAGGCAGATCGCGTTGGAAGATTGAGAGCTGCATTGCACAGAGAGTTGAGACAAAGAGTTGTGCTGCCAAAAAAAAAATGGAAAACTACAGAAGGCTGCCAGGAACCGGAAATAATACTCTTGAAGAGTGGGGAGTGGATGGCCTTTGACAAGCATTCTCAAGTGGTGATGATGTGGCATTTTTTTTTATTTTTTTTACAAACTACGGATGTAGAGGGGCAATTAAATGTTGCAGCATGGTCTGAAAATTAGACACAGCCTTGGATGAAATTCTGGACGAACTAAAAAAAAATTCAAAGTGCCAAGGAAGATGGCCGAAGAAGATGCCACGAGTCAGGTTGTCTGAACCTTGAGGACAAGGTTCTTGTAAAAGGAAGGAGTGCTGTTAAGCTTCAAAAATCTCAATGCCAACCAACTTAAGGAAAACATGTGTCTAGTTTAAGGAAAAGTGTGTTTAGAATAGTTGTGGAATTAGTCAACAGAGTATCCTATATCCCTTGTTTCCCATCATCAGTTTTATTTCCCATTATCCCCATTATCTACCACTATCCCATTTTGTTTTAGTTGCCTTAGAAGTAGGAAGTAGCAGATAGTAGTTTTTGTATTTAAAGGCTGCTAAGTTTAATGAATGGGGGGTCGAAAAAATTGTTGTTCAAGTGTGGTTTATTCTCACCCAATGCGAAAATATTTACTGAAAAATTAATTGGTTTCTGACTGGGACCTATCACACACTTACCCCCTAAATTAACTTCTTCATATAACCTCAGACTCAATACGAAGACTAATCATTTTTTTCAAGTTATATGAAGATTAATCATGCAAAAAGACAGCAAAATCTCCACACTGAAGTTAGCAAAACTATTTTTCCCTGTCGATATCTTGTTAGAGGTCTTGAACTATTATAAAATCATTTGAGGAAGGCGATCAAGCATTGTAAACCCGGAAAGCTAAAGTGATGGAGTATGTTACATTTCTTTTTTTTTTCTTCTGAGAGAACGCAACATGTGACATTTCACCAGTTATTCTAGAAATTTTCATCTAAACCACTTCCAAGATGTCAGTGTTGAAATCACACGTTTCTTCATGCAGTAAGCAACGCGAATGACAAGAAAGAGTCAGGCAACTTTTGCCGCATGAATGAGCTTCTTAATATCAAACTCTTGTATATTCCATTTAACATAATCCTTTTTTTTTTTGCCATTTTCTTGTATTTTCCTCGTAATCAAACAGGAAGAGAAAAAAATGGGGGAAGAGCATGACAGCACCTTATGTATCTGCGGCAGTAAATCCAGGCCCGACCTTCCTTTCTCTTGAGTCCCAACAAGAGCCTCCAGCCTACTGGCAACACATCCTTGAAAATGCTGGCATCTACAATCTTCCTTTTCCTCCTCCTGCTGCACCACTGGCCACCCAGATCCCTCAAAAACCCCAATAGCTGCTCCTCACTTACCATCCCTTCCGTCCTCTTCCTCAACTCCTCTCCATACGGATCTTCCAAATCAGCCAAAGCTACCAAATCGACGGCCACGCCATTTTTATTCACAATATCCAAACTCTTCTCTCTTTCGTCCAGGATCACCTTAGGCTTGGGCTTCCTCCCTTTCTTCTTTTTCCTTTCGCCTCCGCTACCAACACCCACTTCGGCATCACGGAAATTGAAGGAATCATCAGGAGCCAAAGCGGAAAAGGGAACCGGCGGAGTGTAATCAATGTCAAGGTCGTAAAATTCCGGGAGGCTCCTCAGTGAGTGCTTGAGAGAAGCAATTATAGAGCGGTTCTCGTGGAATTCGGGGTCATCAGGGACGGATGAAGGTTTCGACGAAGGAAAGAGGCCGGCGACGCGGTGCCGGTGGTGGTGGTGATGATGGTGCGAGGGGGAGGAAGGGCGAGAGCGAGTAAAGATCTGGCGACGGGAACCGGCGCTTTCATTGAAGGTGGAAGGGTCGATGGAAGGAATAACGAGATCATCAGTGCGGCAGACGTCAATGGCGGAAGGGGAGCAGAGAGAAAGTGCTCGTAGCTCGGACTGAGTGAAGGTAGCCATGTCTATTGAAGGCAAGGAGTCTAGGGTTAGGGTTACGGATACTGGTGAGGGTTCCGGTTTTGCAGAGAGAGTAGCCATGTCCAGTAGCGGAGGCTGAGAGTGATGTGAGGTGTGGGGGTATAGTCTACTGGTAGCAGCAAGGTACCTCTTTTCACTTTGCTTTTTTCCTGAACTGCTCCCAGACTTCAATTCTTATTTTTAGCCGTTAGATCAACTACGAAGCATCCTAGCCATCTATTTGAATTTCAATTTTAACAAAAAAGTAGTATTCGGATTTTAAATTTAATTTAATGTTAATAATTTAATATTTGTTTTTAATAAATTGAAAAACTTTAACCTATCTAGGTAAATATAAATTTAATAAAGATAATGAAAATGATTTATTTTTAATAAATTAACTAGAAATTTAACTTGCCTAAGTAATTGTAATTTTGATAAAAAGTAAAGCATAGAGTAATCTTATTTTTAACAATTTTTATAAAAACAAGTAACTTATAAATAATTTAAAATGCATTATAAAAACAGTCATGGTTTAAATTATATATTTTTAATAATTAATAAGATACTCGACATGAATTGTTTTATTATTTAATTTTTTAATTTTTTTTATATTAATATTATTTATTTTAGTAGAACTTATATAATATGTAATATCTCATCACAATAATTTTAGTAAATAATTTTTATTTATATTAAAATCGTTACTAATCGAAATATAGGGGTGAGACAAAACTTGATTTAAAATCTGACTAGTTGAGTTAATTTCGAATGGGTTTTATCAATTTTCTAACACTAGAAGATACCTTACAGGTCATCTTATAGTATTATTTGTCTAGATTTATAAAGACTTTAATACTTTTTTTTGTTGATAATACCAAAATAATAGTAAAGTTATTTTGATTGAAGATATAATAAAAAAAATTAGTGATTCAAATATTATTATTTTAAAATCTATTTAACACATTTCACTCTCGTATTAAGAACAATATAATTCACTGATAATAAAAAGTTTAATAAAGAAAAAATGTCTAAGTATGAAGAAAATAGAAATAATGGATATAGGTTTTTCAAAGAATTGCACCATTACAAAAACTTATGTTATGTCATTTTTTTGTTTAGTTTGTTATTAAATATTATTATAATTTTAATGTATATATAAAGTGGATCACATATTCTCTTTTCCAATCGTTTATATTGAAAATCGGATCCTAATCATAATTGTAAAAGACTTGAGTACTACCTGTAACACCCAACTTTTCTTTTTTTCTTAATTAATTATTATTATTATTTTATCTATAAATATAATTATTATTTATATAATTTTAATTTAATTTATATAATTTTAATTTAATTTAATAAAAATAATAATAATAATAATAAAAAAGGTAAAAAAAATTAGTTAGGGATTTAATTAAAAATAATTTTGGAGAAAATGAGTAAAAATTTGGATTCTGTTGGTATTTTTTTTTAAAAAAATTAGAAACTGATGGTCAAAATGCAATTTAAAAAAGTTACGCCATGTCAGCTCCCCGATCAGCAACCTCGACCAACCAGGACGCGCCAGGTGGCAGAGATGCTGACGCAGGAGGCCACGCGAGGGGGAGCCACATGGGCGATCCGCGTGCGCGCGCACGGACGGCTGAGATCCGTTCCCGCGTGCACGGACGGCCCAAATAAAAAACGCGCACAGACGGCATAGATTGCATCGCGCACGGACGACTCAGATTGAATCGTACACGGACAGCTCAGATTGAATCGCGATGAACGGTCCAGATTCGCTCCCTATTTAATTGTGATCGAACGGTTTAAATTAAAAGTGATGGATTACCCATATCAAAAACGGATGAGTATAAATAACCTCATCCGCACCCAAACCCAAACCCTAGCCACCAGAGCCCCTCGCCGGAGAAGACAGCCCAGCCGCCGGGGAGCCGACCGCCGCCACCCGTTGCTGTACCGGAGCAATTTCCGACCACCAAACGAGGTAAAAATTTCTTCTATTGCACGAAATTAATTTTTAAATGCACCCATGGCCAAATTGAAGTGAAAGAACTGGCCGATTGGCAGAAAAACGCTGCCAAAGCTCGGCGCCGCTGCCGCGGGGTGTTTCGAAAAATGCCTCCGATGAGGCCATTCCTGATTCCCGTTCGATGTGATTTTTCCACCGTTGTGACCACCGTTTCCTTCTCTATAGGTTGACCGAAGCAAAACACCAAACCGCAACATGAGTCAGAGGAGTCGCCGCACTAGAGAGCCCCACCGCCGGTGAGTTTCGATTTTTTGCATTTTTTGGGCCCACCGAGGGCCCTAAGTGTGTTTTCTCACAGGAACCAGTGCAAGTTCGGCTGAATTCGGCTGAAAACAGCCAACCGAGGTAGATTGCCGTTGCAGGCGGCGGCGCCGTCATCGGAGCACGGCGGAGCCGCCGTGCTGGAATTCTGAAATTTGCCGAGTAGGCCCTGGGTCTAATTTTTGAGTTTATTTAGGACACTTGTAGGTACCGTAAGTGCGTTTCAGTTCCCGAAGAAAAATTCAAGGAACTCAGGTACCGCCCGTAGACGTAGTAACCATCTAGTTTTTGGCGTGGACAGGATATTTGAGATGTTAGAAAGACTCATTACGGCCCAACAGGGCCGAGAGGAGGGGAAGGAGCTACCTAACCCTCCCCCGCTGCCACAGGTTGAACCACCACTCCAGCGAGAGGATCCTGAGCCACCCCGGTACGACCCTGCTCCTCCACAGTACCACCTAGTACCATTGCCACAGTATAATCCGATGCCCCTGCCGTATCAACAAGTACCACCACAGGGCCCCCCAGTCTACCATTAGCCTGCCCCAGTCCCTTTTCCACGGGACCCAGTTCCTCCCATGATTGACCCGGGCTACATAGAGAGGTACAAGAGACTAAACCCATTCATTTTTCCAGGGGGACCCTCTTTTGAAGATGCTGAGTACTGGTTGGCAGAGACAGAGAAGGTCTTCAAGACCTTAGGGGTGACTTCTGAGCAGAATGTTACCCTTGCAACCTACATGCTAGTGGGAGAAGCAGATCGCTGGTGGAAACTCAAGCTGACCACCTTGCCCGTTCTAGTTACTTGGGAACAGTTCCTAGTAGCCTTTCATGCAGAGTACCTCCTAGAGCATCTCCGACATCTGAAGGAGATGGAGTTCGCCCACTTGATTCAGGGGAACATGACTGTGTTAGAATATGCTCGTAAGTCCTAGA
>NW_019014650.1:228887-256113 GCF_000150535.2 Carica papaya | reverse complement strand
CATACTTCACGTACGTGAATAGCGTCATGTACTTTTTTATTATTTGCCCACATTGTCACGAGTTCATGAAGAAGAATCTGCAAATTGAAATCAATTTTTTAGAACAAAATATTATGTTTTTAATCAAAGTGATTATATGGGTATGTCTGTATGTATGTATGTATACATACATATATATGAAGAAGAACAGAGATACGATGTTAGCACAATAATCTGGATCAAGAATGGAATTTTGAAGAGGGAGAATATTGGTTGGGTTCTGTAGAATAAATCTTCGAGCTTCTTTAAAATTTGATTTTGATGTAAAAAACCGACAGTTTGGGAGCACTACGTTCTCTACACTTATTTCAGAAAGTAAATTATTTAATATTATGCAATTACCTCACAAATACTTAAACGTGTATATATATGTATATATATATATATATATGGACATACCTTATTGACTGCCTTGACATATTCAAAACATGCCCTGCTGGATGAATAATCCACATGAACATAATCTCCATTGCAGTTCTTTGTGGCCGACTGTCAAACCATCACAATATTTTTAGTTTACACTAAACATATCTTTGATTTAATTGAGAGAAATTAATGAAAATATATTAAACTATTAATAATCATATAAATAATATTATATCTCATACAGTTCGTCTGATACAAGTCCTGTAAATGGAGATCCACCCACAACTCCCTAATCTCATTTTAAATAGGAAAAGTTTAAGTATTAATCTGTTATATCTATCTATTGAAAAAATTATATTATTTAATTTAAATATAAACCATATTTATAAAAAAAATAAGACTCACTGTTTATCCATAAGAATCACCAAGAACATAGAATGAGTTTTTACTAAATTTTAGGTGTTCATTAAGCCACTGCATTAAATATTCAATTTTTAGATAATATCTACATTTCCTAATCCTTTTGTAGATGAATAAATAAAATATTGACATTGAATATATATATATATATATATTTGTGAGATTTCTAGCAGCTTAATTTGAGAAAAATAAAATAAATCGTTTATTACTTGCTTTGAATGATATATTTATATGTTTGTATGGGAGAGATCATGTAGAAATACATATAAAATGTCCGAGTGTTTGTATTACCTTCCTTGCAAATATATGAATTTCACATCCTGCTTTTGAGTTTGATACACTCAGCTTTCCTGAATTTCTAAGGAAGGAAAATCCACTCCCAACAGGATCATCCGTGTATATAATACTCGCCATCTATTAAATTCATCGTTTTACGTCTAATATCAAAATGTTGCATGTATATACATATATATATATATATAGTCACTGTTATTAATGATCCAGAAGTCTTTTCAAATCATAATGGAAGTTTATATCGTTATCTATCCCACATTAATTTTACGCAATCTAATTTTAATCCATATTTTTAGGAGTGAATATATATTTACATTTTTCCATGTATAAGGGTAGAGGGACAGCTTTGGCACTCCATCCACCATATAAGTAGTGAACTGCAAAGGACCTGCAAATGAAATTTTATTTAATAAGCTACGTATTTTTTTTTTGGATACAAAGAGAAAGTAACAAAAGAGTTAATAAAAACAATCTAACATGACCATTACATAATCTGAGTCTAGAAACACCAAGTATATCCTCACGGAAGATGCTCAGGAGCTCAGGAAGGGGTTGCAATAAGGAATGACCCCTCATGAGTCCATCATACGTTAGGTTCGCCAAGTAATCAGTGCTTCTGTTACCCTCCCAGTATGTATATTGTACCTCAACAATTAAATTTTTCATAAGCCAATTCCTGATTACAAGTGGGAGACTAGAGTTTGCATTTGTATCTACCGTTTTATTATTGATCATTTTATTTAAAAGTTGGACAACGTGGGCACTATCCATCTACAGGATAACACGGCGTGATTCGAGATTTCAAGCAAGCTCAAGGCCCTCCAAGGCGCCCTGAAGCTCTGCTTGAAGAATCGAACAAGACCTAATTTTTCATATCCGGCTGCCGAGCCAATGCCCCCCACAATCCCTACCCAAAGCCCCAGCACAAGCAATGTCACTATTCTCGTAGAGGGCTCCATCCGTGTTGATCTTAATCCAGTCTAGGGTTGGTGGATGCTAATTGATTAGCCTCGCGTTCTTTTGGTGAGGGCGGTTTTACAGCTTAGAGCTAAAGCTGGAGGCCTGAAAAGTATATTCTGTCATCCTGAAAATATCTTGTCTCAGCTCATCCACACTGAGCGATATGATCATTGAAAACCAGGGCATTCTGTTGCTTCCAAAATAACCAGCAAATGATGCCAAAGATCGTTCTCTAGTCCTGGAAGGAAGAGCATTAACTGTGCTGATTCTATAAATTGGTGCAGAGCCACTCGTCAAAAGTCATGCTAAAGAAGGTGCGGGCGGTGGTGCACGGAATAATCTTCTGCTAAGAGCCTGCGCTTGATGACACTTCCTCATAACATGGTTGACGTCCTCAATGCCAGGACCACACACCATGCAACACAGGTCATCCGCCATATGCTGTCGGACCCTCTCCGTACCAGTAAGAAGCCCTTTCCTAAGAAGTAGCCACAAGAAATGCCGAATACACTGTGTTTCCAGCCAACTCCACGCGAGGCTCCATCTTTTATCTGCAAAAAGAGAAGAAATGTCAGTAATTATATGATAAGCGGTTTTGACAAAAAACTTACCATCCGCAGATACACCCCAATAGGGCACATTAGAATTGAAGCCCTCATGCGGAACCCTTACTGTGGCTAGATGTAGAAAAATCCTAGTTGGGAGCTTATTTTGTAACCAATGCTAATTCTATTGACCATTTCGAGTGACCAAATCCCTAACCGTTTGAGTTTTGCTAAAGTCATCAAAGGGTTGGTAGGCAAGGAGTTTGAGTGGCCCGCAGCCACCCAACCAATTGTCGTCCCAAAATTGCACCATCACGTCATCCTTGATATGCCAAGCCAACCCTAAGTGAACATCCTCCCAGACACCACTTAACTTCCTTCATAGGTGGGAGTAAGGGCCAAATTATTCGGTCTCCATATAAGAGAGGTTCCACTTATATTTATACCACAGGACCTTGACCCAAAGAAGGTACGACTTAGTAATAATATTAAAACAAACTTTCATGAGGAAGGCTTTATTGAGGTTCCTAAGATTCATGATGTCATCGCTCCCATGCGTGATGGGTTGTCACATCTCATGCCAGTTAATGAGACTCGTCTTCCTCACACCGATGAAGTAGTCCCAAATAAAGTCATGCACTAACTGATCAATCTGATCAGATAAAGAGCTAAGGAGTGAGGCAGTTTGCATAACATAGGTTGGGATCGCCATGAGCATAGGCTTGACGAGGGTCAATTTATCAGCCATAGATAAGTTGATGACCTTCTACCCAGAAAGCCTCCTACATACATGTTTAAAATATACATGTAGGTATCTTTAGTAACCCTGCCATGCAAGAGAGGAACCCCCAGGAATGTACCCAAGTTATTGGAAACCTGGAACCCAAAAGTGGAACTAATACAGGAGGCCACCCTATCAGCAACATTGTGGGAGAAAAGATGCGTGTCTTGGACATGTTGATTTTATGGTCGGAACTCCGACAGAACTAATCAAACACCCTCTTAATTAGGTATACCTGATTATTGGAGGCCTCACTAAAAAGAATCAGATCATCTATAAAGAACAGGTGCGAGAGCTGGGGACTTCCCATGCTCAGAGTAATCGGCCCCCAATTGTCATGACGGACTAACTAATTAATGTATTGAGACAAACGCTCCATACACAGCACAAAGATATTCAGCGAGAGGGGGTCACCCTACCGGGATGCCCCATGAGGGGGTAACTTCATAATGGCTGCATCGTTCCAAATAAGCTGTATGGAGCCGGAACTGATGCAATGCATAATGATCGGAATCATAATACGGCAGATGCAAACATCATGAAGAGTTTCCTCAATGAACCCCCAACTGAGCCTGTCATAACCTTCTCCAGATCCACTTTAATCACCATCCAACCAATCTCGCCTTTCTTGCACTTCATCGAGTAAATAACCTCCTAGGCTATAATAATATTATCCGAGATACTCCAGCCTTCAACGAAGCTTACTTGCGTTTCACTAATTAGACTAAGCATAATTTTCTTGAGTTTGTTAGCGATGATCTTGGTGATAAGTTTATATTAGACATTGAGTAAACTTATGGGCCGAAACTCTTTTATAGACTTAAGACTGTCCACTTTACAAATCAGAGTAATTAAGGTTTTTTTCTGACCAGGCTCTAGCTCCCTGCCTTGAAAAATCCTAGTAGCCATGGCACAGACCGAGTCGTAAATAACATCCCAATAGTGTTGGAAGAAGGCAGCATACAAACCGTCCGGCCTAGACACCTTGAGAGGTTTCATGTCAAAAAGAGCCCCCCAGATCTCCTCCTTAGTGACAGGCTTACTCAGGTCGGTGATAGTGTCAAAGCTGAGAGCGAAGAACCTACCCCGAGCAACGAAAACATGCCTATTAGGAGCCTCCTCATAATACAGCTGTTGGAAGAACTCAATGGCCATGTGAATAAATTGACTATCATCTGAAATCCAATTCCCCATTTTGTCCAAGAGCTTAAGGATCCTACTGTGTTGCTGTCGAGCCATCGTGCGCACATGGTAGTAAGCAGTATTCTTATCCCCCAGAGAGATAAACTCACACCGTGACTTCTGCATCCAATAGATTTTCTCTTGTAAAAGAAGCACCTCGAGCTCATGACGAAGAGATGCCTCAAGCCTACTCAGATACTCAGAAGAGGATGATTCAAGAGCCTTCTGGGCATAGTTGATACGGGCCATTAGCAGCCTCTTCCTACATAAAATATTATCGAATACCATAGTGTTCCAGGTCTTAGTGTGGTTCGAGAAGTTTTCCACAGTGGCTTGGAATAAGGCGCCTCCTTCCCATCTTCTTTTAACAAAAGTGGGAAACCCGGGGTGTGTAAGCCAGGTGGTAAAGAAGCAGGAGAACGAGGAGCTCCGCATATGGGGCATCCTAGAACAGATGAGAAGAGGTCTGTGATCAGACTAGATCTTAGGAAGGTGTTGTACGAAAGAGTTCAGAAACCTGTCAAGCCATGAGGAGTTAACGAGGGCTCGATCAAGGCGTTGGAGGAGAGTTCTCCACCAAGTGAACTTAGGTCCCATGAAGTCGAGCTGAGAGAGGCTATTGTTGCCAATAAACTGGGAGAATAGTGAGGACCCACCACTACCACTAATGGCTTCGCCCTGTCTGTCAGATGCCTCAACAATCGTGTTGAAGTCCCCTGCGAGTAGCCAAGGTTCCTTGATCATACTACTAAGCTAAGATAGATGAGACTATAAGTGGCAATGCTTCTGTAAATGGGGACTCCCATACACAGCTGTAAAAAGGACACCTGGCTCGCTAATAAACTACCTATTTAATTATTTAAAATGTATAAATTAATTCATTAAAAATAATTTCCTACACATTGTTAATTAATGCATTTATAATAAAAAGGAACTTTAAAAAAAAAGGAGGAAATGGAAGGCGCCATATTGGTAGAAAAATCCATTGAAACCCGAGCAACCAGGACCTCCGGTCAAGTAAAGTATAACCGGATCTTCTTTCCGGTTACTTTGAGATTCAACAAATGTGTAGAAGATCTCTGAGCCCCCCACACTTATGTATCTGTCTTATCATACATAAAGGAATCAATACATGTATATATATAACAGATAAATTATATATATGTATAGTTACATACCCAGTTTCAAGAGTGAAAGGGAGTTGGCCGGAGTAGCCCGATAGATTCTTGACAATATGTCTTGAGAAGCCATGTTTGGATAGAAACAGAAGCAGCAGCAGCAATTGTGAGAATACCCACTTTACAAATCATGTCTCTGTTTTTCTCATATACTATACATGTATATATTTATACTGCTTCTGTTTTCTGCAATGTATATATATACATGTATTTCTCTTGAGAAGCCATGTTTGGATAGAAACAGAAGCAGCATCAGCAATTTTGAGAATATAATTAATTAGTTGTTAATAGTTGAATTTCATAAATTATAATCTCTATATATTATTTGGTTTGTTAGTAATTATAATTCATAAATTAAATCTATTATGTTTGTTGATTATAATTAATTCTACTAATTTATAATTGTGCCAATAAATTAACATGTATTTAGAATTTTCTTATTAGTCTCTGTACCCTCATCCTCCTATCTCAACATACATACATATATATATATGTATATAGCTATAAATGGAATGGTTATTAAAGCTATAATATATATATATATATATATAGCTTTAATGATGATTATTAAATGATTGACATGAGCGTGCAAATCATAATATTTTTTTGGGCAGAATCTTCTGCTTCCTCATTAAGCACGATTCTTCATTTTAAGCACCTTATGACCCCCGACTGCAATATTATATAAATGTATGTATATATATATATGACTATACAGAGACGTGAAGAACGTGATGGAGAGGCTAAGAATCTACTTCACATATTAAATTCCATTTGTAAGAAAAAGTCTTCGTATCTGCTCTTTGTTATCACATAAGTGTTTACCCTTGCAATAATTACACCCAACAGTAATTTCCACATTTATTAACTAACTATTAAAAAAACGAACTATCTTTTAAACCCTTCGCGAATAGTTAATTCAATGATTAGAAGTTTTTTTTTTAAATACACTTTCTGTCTCTCTCTTCCTCTTCAAACTCTCTCTCAAATGTTGCAATCTTTGGCAATCCACAGTCAGTCATTCCGTAAATTAGTCCTCCTTATTTTTTCGCAAATCTCTCCTCTGAACTTTCAAGTGCAAAAACCTTAGTACGCCAGTCAAAGTACTGGTCATTTTAGATAAAAGTTTCATTAGCTCAAAGGTAAAACTTTAGTTTAAATGCCCGCAAATGGTTTCATTTCCAGTTAATTTTTCAAATATTTTTTCGTTCCAAAAGATAAGGAAGAGAATGTTATAGTTTGTCGATTAACATGATTCCACGGGATCAGCATCTTTATGTTATTCAAGGCTTAGTATATTAACAATATGTATATTGAATCTTGGTTGCAGGTAAAAGAAGTTTTAATAATGGGTAGCATAGCAAAAAATTGGAAAGATTTGAGCGGGGAGAATAACTGGAAAGGTTTGCTAAGCCCATTAAATCTTAATCTTCGCCGTTATTCTTTCCATTCCACTATGGTGAAAGAGCAGCAGCTGCTGAGTTTGCTTTCAATTATAGAAAAGCATCCAAAGGTTATGGACATAGCCCTTACCCACTGGAGAATTTCTTCACTAATCTCTGGCTCCTAAATGGCAATCCATACAAGTATCTTGTTACCAGCTTCTTTTATGCACTTGAAGAAACCAAAGAAGAAAAGAAGTCTGTTTGGATGGGATATGTGGCCGTGACTACTAATGAGGGCAAGAATGTGTTAGGAAGGAGAGATATTTTGATTTGTTGGAGAGGAACCATGACTCAGTCAGAGTGAAAAAAAGACTTAGAGAGTGATCTTGTTTTAGCCAAGAATCTAGTTGGGAAAGACAATAACCCTAAAATTCAATCTGGGTTTTACTCCATCTACACAGCAAGCAGCCAAGACACTCCTTTCAGTAAGACCAGTGCTAGAGATCAAATAATTAATTAATCATACTTCTGTTTTTCCTTCAATATCTGTATCACCATGTTTGACAAATGTTGCCTCTTTAGGCTTATATGTGAATTCTAGTTTAACTTCCATTTACTAGATTATTGTGACTTTGTTTTCTGGCTTTGACTCCTAGATTTCGGAAGAAGTTAAGAAACAGGTGGAAAAGTATAAAGATGAAGAAATTAGCATATCTATCAGTAGAATTAGTTTAGGAGGATCACTTGCTACTCTAACAGCAATTGACATTGTTGCTAATGGATATAATACTAAGCCAGTAGGGGGACTTGTATGATCACTGCTTTTGCATTTGCTAGTCCTTGTATTGGCGATGCAGGTCTAAAAAAGGTGATTTCCGGACTCGATAATCTTCATATCCTACGCATAACGGATATGTTGGATAATGTTCCATTGTATCCACGTCTAGAATGGGATACGTCAATCTTGGAGAAGAATTGAAGATCAACATGATCAAGTCACATTATCTGAAGTCAAATATTAGATTACACGTTTTGGATGTTTACCTCCATGGAATTGCAGGGTTGCAGGAGAATTGGGAATTTATGATGGTAGTGGATCATGATTATTTCACTGGTACACAGAACTTTGGATGGTCTGAAGGATGAATATGGAGTTCCTGCTATATGGAGGTTTAATGAAAGGAACAACAATATGGTTCAGATGGATGATGGATCATGAAAGATGAATGATTATGTCCCAAATCCTCCCTCTTTCCAACAACAATTCTAATTACATGATATTGTTAAAGACTATAATTAATTGTATAAATTAAGACAATCTCAAATTAATTAATTAGAACTAATGATAATAATTCCAAATTAAACTAATGCACAATCGAACAAAAATTAATAAGTAAATAATAACCCCAAAATTAAATAGACACGGGATTTTATGTGAAAAATCATTCAGCATGAAAGAAAAAATTACGGATTAAATTCTAAATTAAATACAAGATAATCCACTAATTATTAAATCCAAAACAAAAAGAATAACTTATTTTTGTGCAGAACTTAAAAGAAAAAAATTTAAATTAAATTAACATTCTCTTAAAAAGATGAAATAGCTATGTAGATGATGATGTATATATATATATATACTCTTACTTTTTCTCTTCTCTTCCTTCTCTGTTTTTTTTCTTCTCTCCCTCTTTCTTCCGCACCACCACTCTTTTTATGAATTTTTTCTTCTCTTATTTTTCTTGATCTTGCAACATACATTAATATATATACATGTATGAGTTGCAACCCTAATTCTTTTTTTTTTTTTTGTTCTTTTTAAATTACTAATATACTCTTTTTTTTCAATAGGTTTGTAATATCTACCTAAAAAAATGAGAAAAAAATAAATGTAAATAAAAAATAAAATTAGAATTAGAATTTAAATGAAAATATGAAAGAAAAAGATGGACAAAAATATAAATAAGGGGAAGTGGAAAGGGGCAAAGGAAATCAGAAAAATGAACGACTTAGATCAGACTGTTGGAGGAGATCGGATGGAGAAGATTTAAAAAAAAACGAACGGTTTAGATCGAGTCATGAAGATCCAACAATTATGACAAATGGGTATAAAAGCCAGAAAATTAGGATTTTTTTTTCATTTTGAAGGATAGTCAAAAAAGAGAGGGGGAAAAGAGAGAGGAGCCAATCATTGAGTTTGAAGCCGAAAAGAAGAAGAAGGGAAGGAAAACGACCGAGACACAGTGCAAAGGCAAAGACCAACGCAAGTAAAGGTAAGTTTCGTCTTTTTTTCGTTCTTCTCTTCTTATTTAGTTAGATTCTTTTACTTTGCTTACTAATCAACTTGTAGGTTTGAGAAATCACCATCCAAACTTCAAGCAAGCTAGGGAGCTGCAGGGTGGCCGAAAAGAGACCACCGAGAGCCAAACCGAGGCTGAATCGCGCCACGCCAGAAAGGTAAAGCGTTTTTATATTTTTGGTGGTTGTTGAGCAGCGGTGGAGCAAGGATGGTGTCAGGCTGGCCGCGTGAGCTTAGCCGGGTCACCACTCACGTGGGAAACGAGGAGGTTTCCTCAGGAATGGGAAAAACCCACCCACCATGGAAGCCGAAGGGTCTTCCGCAGGAATGGAGGCCCAAATCACTTTTTGGGATTCTGATTTGCCATTCGGGAAGCTAAAAAGTATTTCTCAAAAAACAAAAATCTGATTCACTCAGTAGGAAGCCGAAAGATTTTTAAGGTACGAATCCTGATAATTTCGGGTATTCCATTGGGTAATCATTAGAATCCGTAATTCGATTAAATTAATTTTTAGTATTTCGAAGTATTTTAATTAATTTATGTCATGTATACAGAAAAATTTAGACATTCGAGCGGATCCGAAAAGACGCATATGAAAGTAAGTATTTCTAAATTTCAACCGGGTTTGAATTTCAAAAAGTTGTATTCATTTCATAAAACTTATGAATTTTAAAATTTGAACAGACATTGACTCAATTTTTTATGAAAAATAGAATCGAAAATATGATCAGTAAACCTAAGCAATTAGAACCTTATGAGGAGATAAAACTAGAAAGCAAACCCAATAGACTGAGAGTTATTTGAACTGATAAAATACAAAATTAAAAATTAAGAAAATTCTCAATTAAGTAAAAATTTAAAAAGGAAAAAGAAATAAAATAAAAAGGTAAAGAAAGAAATGAAAAGAAATAAGTGAAGTTATGGAATGATCATTTAATTAAAATTAAGAAGAAAATAAGAATTCTGAAAATGAGAGGGTGTGAATGAATAGGGTAGGAACTCTGAAATACCTTTCGTTTAGTCCGAATCGAGGAGAGGAGTGTGTGTATGTGGCAAAAGTTCAGCGGGCATGGTGAACCTATACATGGATAGAGTCTAAAACCTGATCCAGACGTTGATAAATACTTGTGAGTGCGTGTCACCTAGTAAATGTACCTGCTGTGGCCATTGTAAAATTTGTGTGTGTGTGCTATCCATGCGATAGAGAGATCCATTTCACCTCTCCTCGATAATGACATAAATGGCACCGTGCGATGAAACCTTAGAAATGATATTTCGATGGTATATGTGATCTTTCGTGTGTTTGTGATTATGTTTCGAGATGATGATTGATATTCGAGTGTCTCTATATTCTTTTGAGAGTATGTAGACATACATTTGAGGATTGTATATGATATTTGAGAGAATTCAGAAATTTAATTAGAAACATGTGAAGTAGTTAAAATAATAAATAAATTTTGTATTGAAATATTACTATTGCATTTATCTCATACTGTGTGTTCTGCATGAAATCTTACCTGGGTTAAAATGACGTAAATACTTATTGAGTTGATGTAACTCATTAAATTTTATCCTAATATTTTTCAAATAAAAAAGAAAAGTCAAAACCGCTGCCAGTCGAGTAAACCTATAAAAAAAAGTTCTTATTTTGTATATTTTGTGCATATTCGAGAAATTTTCTTTTTGTTTTGCTAAAATCTAAATTTTGACATCACGTTTTGTATATATAGTTACTATTTATATCATATGGGATGTTAAATTATATTATAAATTTTGAGCTATGCATATATATATCTTGTGAGCCCACTAAATGAAAATGACATGAGCAGTAATTGCGCCTCATATCGAGCATCAGAGCGTGACAAGGTTGAATCTTAACAATCTCCCACTCCAGTCCATGGGAGGTATCCACTCATCTATTGCTCAATTTTCACTCAATCCTCCTGTCTTGGTGCAGGATTAATGTTTGTCATAAATTTTGGTCACCACGTTAACCAGATCAGTCTGAATCTTCTTCAAAAAACTCATATTCTGCTTCATTGCATTTATCTACTAATTCTCCACTTCTTGAAAGCTCTCTGGCTTTCCCTCTTTGATAACTATAATATACTCAAAATTTGTATATCTGGTAGATAAATAATGTGTTCTACTTTACCTTTTAACTTGAGATTCTTTAACAATCTGAGCTGGAGGGGGTTGCCCCCTCAACTCAACATCATTATTTATATCTACTGATGCTGACACATAATCACTTTCATCTCCTTAATTACTAAAATTTCTAATTGTAGGAGGAATCAACGCAGGAAATGAATCTTTTCACTTGTAGTCTTCTCAGATATTTCAAAATCTAATAGGGTCTTGTGCTAATCAAAGATTACATCTCTCGATCTGATAACTTTCTTCTTCACTGGATCTCAAAACCTATACTCAAATTTTGTATCTCCATAATTCAGAAAAATACATTAAATTGTCCTGTCATCAAGCTTTTGTCTCTATTCTTTAGGTACATACATAAATGTCTTACAGCCAAAAACTTTCAAATGAGAATAACTGACATCCTTCTCATACCATACTCTCTGAGGAATATTAAGATCTAAAGGGGTTGATGAATATCGATTCATGAAGTAGCAAGCAGTATAGAGTGTTTCACCTCAAAATGGTTTTTGTAAATTAGTCATTTTTAGCAAGTATCTGACATTCTCTAGGATTGTTCTATTTGTTCTTTTAGCAATACTATTATGTTGAGCAGTACCTAAAACAGTCTTTTCATGTCTAATTTCGTATTGTAAATAATAATTATCAAATTTTTTTAAAGTATATTCGCCAACATTATCACTGCGAAAATACTTTAAAAGTGTTCATTTTTCTTTTTCTACCATAGCATGGAACTGTTTGAAATACTATAGAATCTGATCTTTTCTTTTTCAAAATAAACACTTAAACTTTTCGTGAAGCATCATTAAATGTAACAAAATATCTATTACTACCTAATAATTCTACATCAATGGGACCACATACATCATAATAGACTAATTCAAGTATATTCATTTTTCTTTCAAAAGAATTGCTAAAAGAAATTTTATGTTGTTTACTATATCAACAATCATCACAAGAATTTAAACTCGTATATTTAGCAAAGGAAAGAAGAGACTTCTTTATCAGAATCTGCAATCCTTTCTCACTCATATCAGTCAACCTCCTATGCCACAAATCTGGCAAAACATCTTCTTATGCTGCATTTAGAGTATCTCTAATTATCTTTATTTGAGTCTTGTACAGTGTGTAACACCGTCTACCCTTTGCAAATATAATTGAACCTTTAATAAGTTTTCATTTTCTACTACCAAATTAGTTGTCATAACCATCAAGATTCAGACAATGTATGAAAATTATATTTATGCGTAAATCAGGCACATGTCGCATATTTTTCAGAGTCAATGTACAATCAACATCTATCTGAACACAGATATCACCAATACCCATGATATCTACATAATTAGTATTATCCATCTTTACTCTGTCAAAGTTTTCTACTTTATACATAGTAAAGGCATCCATCATAAGTGTAACATGGTAGGACACTGTTGAATCAACAATCCACTTAATATCACGATCAATAACATGATAATAATCCTCAATAAAAGAAAGTATAACTAGTTCTTCATTATCAGTTAGAGTTTCTATGGTGATCTATCTTTTTCTAATTATTCTATTTCCTTTTTCAAATTCTGCAGTTTTCATTCATATGTCATTCCTTACCACAATGATAACAATTGAATTTTCCTTTATTGCATCATTTAGGATCTCTGCTTTCACTTCTACCCCTACTCCCTGCAACAAGCGCTTGTGAGGTATCAATGTCCACATCCTTCTTTCTAATCTCCTCATTATAGAGACTACTTTTTACCATGAATGAAGACAAAATACTGTCTGGAGTAAAGTTACCAAGAGATACCACTAAAGTTTTCTGACTATCTGGCAACGAACTCAAAAGTAATAATGTCTACATTTCATCATTTAGAGTTAATTTCATAATATTCAATTGTTATCATATCTTAGAACTCACTCAAGTCTTTTGTTGTTGACTGTCCATCTTGCATCTTCAGATTCACTAATTTTTTTATAATAAAAACTTTTTTTTTGAATATTTTTCCTCTCGTACATATTCTCCAATTTTTTTTCACAAATCATGTGCATTAACTTCTTTACTTATATAGTGATGGATATTGATATCCACCCATTGTTGAATAGTTCCAACAGCTTTCTTGTGCATTTTCTCTCAATCATCTTCTGATTTTTTAATTGACTTGACAGTTCCTAATTTAATAAGATCACACAAATCACTGCAACAAAGAAAATATTCCATTTTCGTCTTCTAAATTGAATAATTGAAAGTTGTCAGTTTAATCATAGTACCTGCATATTCATCAATCCTAATTCACACAATTAATTTCGAACCACAGATCATTACTGGCGGCTAGGGTTTGGGGTTTGGTATGGGTGAGATTATTTATAACCTTCCCCTTTTAATCTCAGCCGTCTATCACAATTTAATCTGGATCGTCCGATCGCGATTAAAATGAAAATAAATCTGGACCGTCCATCGCGATGCGATCTGGGCCGTCCGTGCGCGTGAGATCATGGTCGTCCGCATGCATTAGATTTGGATCGTTCGATCGCGTACAGGCGGATCACCCACGAGGCTCTGTCCCGCGTGGCCTCCTGCGTCAGCGTCCTTGCCACACGACGTGTCCTGGTTGGCCGGGGCTGCTGACTGGGCTGCTGACGTGGTATAACTTTTTTAAATTACGTTTTGACTTCTGGTTTTTTATTTTTCTTTCAAAAACATCCCGAAAATCCAAATTTTCACTCCTTTTTCACAAAATTATTTTCAATTAATTTTCAAAAATAATTTTACCCATTTTTATCATTATTATTATTTTTATTCCCATTAAATAAAAATAAATTAAATTATAACCCTTTTAATTAATTAATAATTAAAATAAAAATAATAGCAAAAAATCAAATACAATTCCAAAAAAAATGATAATAAAATAAAGGTATTTTTGGGGTGTTACTCGATACTGAATCTGCCTATGGCCAAATCGGAGCCAAACCATTGGCCAATTGGCCAGAAAACACCGCCGAAGTCCAGCGGCGCCGCCGCGGCTTCTCTCGATTTTTGCCTCCGATGAGGCCCTTCCCAGTTCCCGTTTGATGCAATTTTTACACCACTGTAATCACCGTCCTTTTCTATACAGGTTGACCAGAGCAAAACATCAAATCGCTACTTGCGCCGGAGAAGCTGCCGCCGGTAAGTCTCGGTTTTTTATGATTTTTTGGCCCACCGAGGGATCTAGGGTTGTTTTATCGCAGGAACCAATGCAAGTTTGGCCGAATTCGGCCGAAAACGGCCAACCCGAGGTGAATCGTCGCCGCGGGAAGCGGTGCCATCGCCAGAGCACGACGGAGCCACCGTGCCGGAATTCTGAAATTGGTCGAGTAGGCCCTGGGTCTGATTTTGAGTTTTTTTAGGGAC
Organism: Carica papaya; assembly: GCF_000150535.2. The sequence continues at coordinate 241,127 of NW_019014650.1, read as the reverse complement.
ACGTGTAGGTACTGGAGGTGTGTTTCAGTTCCCGGAGAAAAATTTAGGGAATTTAGGGACTGCCCGTAAGCGCAGTGTAAAGCCGATTTCAGATTTCGAAACAAGTAAGGATCTCTCACTCTATTTCCTATCACAGTATTAAAGCTCAATAAATGAATAAACGGTATTCCATGAATTGTGTATAATTAATTAAGATTGCTAATGGGCCGAATCTAATGTATTTTTTGGCCAGTTGTTGTTTGATCTATTTTACAGTTTTAAATGTATTATGGTATTTGATATGTTTATTCTAGGGTTTCGTATGCATGAATCACGGCTTCGTTCATTATGGTTTGAATTATTGTGAATCCGTTGTTGTCTTATTTGATGTTCATTACTGGTTTACGTATTTATGTTTGATTGGATAATTGAGATTAAGAAAAATGGAAAAAGGTGTGTGAATTGATCAATGGATAATGTCGACAGCCTAACTAGATATCCTGGGAGATGGTGAACGGACCGGGTCCGTAGAGAACCCTACCAGAAACGTGGTCTCTCATATCGGACGGGGTATGGAGACCTTATATATTTTGGTGCCCATACCGGACGGGGTATGGGGACGGCCCGTTTCACCCTCGTACCGGACGGGGTATAGGGACGGCTTTGGAATTAAGTTATTAATGTGAATGGTTCACGTGTAGCAGGGACCCCCTATGGATCCCCATGGATACTAGTAAGCTGATAAAAGAGGAAATTTGTTACCTGATGATTAAAATATAAAAGCATGATATGTATTATGTTACAGAGTGTGCATGATCTTATGATGTTTATGATGTTATTGTTTCTCATAAGTTATTTTCATGAATCTCACCGAGGTAAGTGGACAGTAAAAGTTTTTATTATTGATAAATGAGTTTGTTATAAATTATGCTCCATTGGTCGTTTTTGTTTTCTACCAACATTTACTCCTGTGGCGATGAGATAGTATGATATCTTTACTGGGCTAGTGTAGCTCATTCCTTACTTAACCATTTCAAATCAGGAGGACTTGGTTCCCGAGCCAGTCCCGCAGGAAGACGGCGAGTAGATGACTAAGGATTTCATAAATTTATTTATAGCATTCATTACTAGTATTTACTTTAGTTGATTTATTCTTTCATACATTTAATATGTTTCGTTTATTGTGTAAGGGATATTAATCAAAAATTTTATTTCGCTTCCATATTTAGAACTTTTTAATACATACATTTCATTTTTATTTTCGGGGCCATTACAGTTGGTATTAGAGCCTAGTTGACATCAGTTAAACAGTTTTACAATACAAAAATATCAAGAGTACGGATTAGCAATGGAGAGTACATCTCAGTTAAAGGAAAAAGGACGATTGCAATAGCCAGCTGTTTATGTATAAAGCTTATTACTTATGTGCTTTATGTTCCTGACATCGATCAAAATTAGCTAGGCGTAGGTCTTGCTGATCGAGAAAGGCTTCAAAGTCATTTTTGAAGACAGAATGTGCTTGATTAAAGATGCAGAGGGCCGAAATATTTTTAAAGTAAAGATGAAAGGGAAAAGCTTTGCTCTAAATCTATTGGAGGAAGAGCAGATTGCTTATCAAATAAAAGAAAACATCACAGAAGTCTGGCATAAAAGGCTCGGGCATTATCATCATCAAGGGTTGCTGCAAATGAAATCTAAGATGATGGGAAATGATCTTCCAGAATTCGAGGATCACATTCCAAACTGCAAAGCATGTCAGTATGGGAAGCAAAACAGAAAACCATTTCCCAAGTCCACCTGGAGAGCCACTTTTAAATTACAATTGATCCATACAGATGTCTTCAGACCTCAAAGAACTCCATCATTAGCAGGTAATCGATATTACATTACTTTCATTGATGACTTTACAAGAATGTGTTGGATTTTCTTCTTGAAATTCAAGTCAGACGTGGCTAGAGTGTTTTGGAAGTTTAAGAAGATGGTGGAAAACCAAAGTGGCAACAAAATTCAGGTTTTAAGGTCAGACAATGGCAAGGAGTACATCTCGGAGGCATTCAACTTATTTTGTGAGAAAGCTGGCATTGAACATCAATTAATTGCTCCTTATACTCCACAACAAAACGGAGTTAGTGAAAGGAGAAACAGATACATTCTGGAGATGACAAGATGTATGCTACATGAAAAGAATCTTCCCAAGCAGTTCTGGGTAGAAGCAGCTCGTACAGCTTTGTTTCTTCAAAATAGGCTTCCCACAAGAGCAGTGAAGGATTAAACACCCTTCAAGGCATGGTATGGTTATAAATCATCTTTGAATTTCCTTAAAATATTTGGATGTTTGGGTTTCACGCATGTTCCTCAGCTAAAAAGAGATAAATTGGATAAAAGAGCACTTCCCGGTGTCTTCATCGGCTACAGCACAACTACAAAAGTCTACAAAATTTTTCAACCTCAAACAGGAAAAATCATTAGAAGCAGAGATGTGCACTTTATGGAAGATGAAGAGTGGAATTGGGATGATGCAGAGAAGAAGTATCCAACCTTAAATGAATCAATGCTCAAGCTCCCTATTTCAGATACAACAGAACAAAGCATAGCAGATTGGCACTCTAACATGGTAGATGAAGTTCCGGTGAGTGGTACAAGGCTACTTTCTGATATATATCAGAGTTGCAATATTGCTGTATGTGAACCTGCAGATTATGAGGATGCAATAAACAATCAAATTTGGGTTGCTGCAATGAAGGAGGAGTTATCAATGACAGAGAAGAATAAAACGTGAATTCTTGTTGAAAGGCCTCAAGAAAGGAAGGTGATTGGAGTTAAATGGGTGTATAGAACCAAACTTAATGCTGATGGTTCTATCAACAAATACAAAGCAAGACTTGTGGTGAAAGGTTATGCTCAAATTTGTGGCGTGGATTATTCAGATACCTTTGCTCCAGTCGCTCGCTTGGATACCATTAGATTGATATTGGTTGTCGTTGCTCAAAAGAATTGGAGAGTATATCAACTTGATGTCAAATCAGCCTTCTTAAACGGTTTCTTACAAGAGGAAATCTATGTTGAGCAACCGGAAGGTTTTGTGAAGAAAGGAGAAGAAGATAAGGTATATCTTCTCAAGAAGGCTCTTTATGGTTTGAAACAAGCTCCAAGAGCTTGGTATAACAGAATTGATGAACATTTAAAAAGCTTGGGATTTGGTAAAAGCTTATCAGATTCAACACTGTATGTCAAACATAATGAAGCTGATATTCTTATTATCTCATTATACGTGGATGATCTACTTGTAACTGGGAGCAACACAAGTCTGGTGGAGAAGTTTAAGCAAGAGACGATGGAAGCTTTTGAGATGACAGATCTCGATGTGATGACTTTCTTTCTTGGAATGGAAATAAAGCAAGATGAACATGAAGTCTTCATCTGTCAGAAGAAATATGCCAAGCAGATTCTAAAAAAATTCAAGCTAGAAGAGTGCAAAGTAATGAGTACTCCTATGAACCAAAAGGAAAAGCTCTGTAAAGAAGATGGAACTGACAAAATTGATCAGGTATATTTCAGAAGCTTAATTGGTTGCTTGATGTATCTCACAGCAACTCGACCTGACATTTTGAATGCTTTAAGCATTTTGTCTCGATTTATGCATTGTGCAAGTGAATTACATCTCAAGGCTGCTAAGAGAGTGATTCGATATGTCAAAGGCACATATGATTTTGGCATTAAATTCACAAGGAGTAAGAAGTTCAATCTGGTTGGTTTCTCAGACAGTGACTGGGGAGGTTCCATCGATGATATGAGAAGTACTTCAGGCTATTGCTTAACACTTGGTTCAGGAGTTTTCTCTTGAAGCTCTAAAAAACAGGAAACTGTAGCTCAGTCTACGGCTGAAGCAGAATTTATTGTTGCAATAGCTGCTGTGAATCAAGCTATGTGGCTGAGAAAGATTTTAATTGACCTTGATTTAAAGCAGAAAGAAATCACTAAGATTTTTGTTGACAACCAAGCAGCCATTGCAATCTCAAACAATCCAGTGTTTCATGGGAAAACTAAGCATTTCAACATCAAGCTCTATTTTTTGAGGGAGGTGCAGCAAAATGGAGAGGTGACACTAATTTACTGCAAGTCTGAAGATCAACTAGCAGACTTGTTCACAAAGCCTCTTCCCATCAGCAAGTTCGAGCTTCTAAGGAAAAGAATTGGTGTTTACAATTCCAAAAAAGTGTTTTTAAACTGCACATGATTTTTTTCTCTCCTTGTTGGACTCAGTCAATAAAGCAGACCTAGTCTTTAGGTTGTTGAGAATATGGTTCCTGGTTTGTAGCCTTATCCTAGGACCACGTTTTTATCCTCTATGTTTTGCTATTTATATGTACTGTTGCTGATCAAAATTAATAGCTTTTAATTAGCAGAAAAGTTTACGTTCTGCATCTTTTTCTTCTTCTGTTTCTATCAACTTCCAAAAAACAACATTTACCACAACTTCCATAAGGAGGATACTTTCCTTTTTCTGATGAATCTTCTAAACTCTGTGGTTGTTTCCCTTTATTTGTCGAGGATTGACCTTCATCTTTTGAAGTCAAGTTCCTAAACTTGTAATTCTACCTTACTTGAAAAACATTTTCGGTGATCTCATTATTTCTGATTGAAAACTTCTGCTCCTAAACCTGTAACTTGTTGAATAGTTTAGCAATAGTAAACTTCTCAAGATCGCATGTTTATTCGATCACAGACAGCTTTGATTCAAACTTTTCAGAGAGACTGATCATCATTTTTTCAACCACTCTCTGATCTTTGAATTCTTCTCCAAGCAACCTTATTTGATTAACAAGATTTATAACTCTCGTAGAATACTCTCTAATACTCTATCTCCCCTGCATTCTCAACAACCCAAATTCTCTTTTCAGAGTCAACAATTGTACTCTTCTCACTTTAGCACTCCCAGCATATTCTTCCATCAAATAATCTCAAGCTTTCTTGGTAGTCTTGAAAGCCATCAACCTTGGGAATATGTCATCAGACACTGCAGAATGAAGAATTGAAAGAGCTTTAAAATTCCTCATGAACCCTTTTGCATCTTGCCTAATCTGTGGTAAGGTGGATTTTCGGGTAGTGGAACTCTTACATACTCCTCATCCACAACACTCCACAGATCATAAGCAAGAAGATAAGCTTCCATTCTCACTCCCCGATAATCATAATTCTCCCTTGTAAATATTGGTGGAGCTGGCAAGTTGATATTTGAAGCCATTTGAATTACTCATAACTCAAGGCCCTTAAAGAATACTGCTCTGATACCACTGTTGGAGGCAAAAGCTTGTTGTTTTTATGTTTGTAATTTCAAAACAGAGAGAGAATAATACAGGAATTTAAATCTGAATGTGTGGGTCTGCAGTGAGAAAAAATAGAGCAAAAAAATGCAGAAGAGAATACAACAGAGTGAGAGACAGCTTCTGAAAATGTGAACTCAATATTTTATAGTTCATCAGCCTTACATATATATATAGCATTTTTAAGGCAAGATATTTTGCTATAGTAAATAAAAGCTGTCAACAAAAAATCAAGTAAAACACATTATTTTGTTAACCAAAACAAGCAAGAGTTACTGATTTTCTTGCTTCAAAACATGTTTGCTCGTTTCTTTCAAATACCACTTACTAACTAAAGCAGAATAAAGAAAAAATAATCATAATTTTCTTATTTTAACAATCATTGTTCAAAAAAAACTCAACTGCTAATATATATATCTTATATATGCGCCATATATATATATATATATATATATATTTGTAAGATATATATTACGAAATTCCCATAAAAGCTGATATCTTTATTTACAAAAGTTTTGGTGTAGATATGTATATATATAGTTAGTTTGTTAATTTTTCTTCTAGCAAAATCATTTACTCTCTCGACCATCCAAAATGCTCCTGTAACGTAGCACAGACTTGAATTAACGTATGGAGATGTCATTATATTAATCTTTTATTTGTATATAAACTATATATAACAATATGTATGCATATAATCTTTAATTATGTAAATAATTTTTCTTTTTATTACTTTACTAGTTTTTAATCAAACATAAGGCTAATATTTTTTTAATGAACATCATGTTAGCATTGGAGGGTAGTAATGTTCACATAGCAACATAACTTTTTCTTTTCTAATATGGAATATACTTGAGTCTAAACATATTTAAATTGTCTGAAAATCTATATCTATGTAACCATTTAGTTTTCAAAAATTAAAGTACATTTACAAAATATATTTTCAATATATAAACATGTTATATAAAAATCTTAGGTGTGGCATACATATTAACTAGTGTTTGAATGTATCTATAAGCATATTAGTTTGAAGTCATTAATTAAGAATTAGTAATTAGAAAAATCAAAGTGCATTTAAGAAAATGAAGAAGAAAAAAACACCCTCAATGGTCAAATCTTTAGACCTTACAAATGGAGATACAAGACAATATTTGAACATTGGAAAAAAAATAAAAAGATGAAGTGAGTTACTCAATATGGCAAAAACATTGAATAATTCCCAAAGATTTTGGTTCATAGATATTATGTTTTATAACGGGCGAGAATGAATCCATCTTTCAAACATTTCGTAACAATCTTTTCGATTTGTCTCCGTGGGAGAATGACCTCCTCCCTACACACACAATAATCATAACATTTATTAATCTTATTTTATCTTTATTAGATAATGTATAAAATACTAAAATTTGGATAAATATAAAATAAAAGATTAATAAAAACAAAATGAAAGTTTTTCTTACTTTTAGGGTAGCATAAGTAAGGCGATATTCCGAATTTTTGTACTTCAATGTGTATCTGTATAAATATAAGAATATAATCAACTATTTATATAATATGACTATTATAGGATATTATAATGTAAACTTCTGTTGTACATGAGCTAACTTTAGTACTTTCACAAATTAAAAATTTTTATTTCTCAAGATTTAACGACCATATTGTGATTTTCTAACTTTAGAGTATGCATATATATATATATATATAAAATATGAAAATTAAGTATAAAGAGGTAGAATTAAGAAATTGTTATTAACAAAAAAAAAAAAAAAACTTACCCAGCAGTTTGACCATCCACGGACCATGGTCTCCAAGCACTCTCAAGAGTTAGATCAAGACTTCTTATCCATTGTAGAGTAGAGTAATAAGATACGAGTGTTTCATGATCACCACTATAAATTAATATATATATAAAAAAAAACTTAAGTAAATAACGAATCACATAATTAAAATATTAAAAAATATATATATAATGGGAATAGTAGTTAAGTTTACCCATAAATTAAAACTCGTAATCCTTCCTTGGTAAGATTGCGATGGTAATCAACAACACTTTCAATATCATACTTATATACATCTGTTATATACGTAATGTTGCACCTCATCCATTCTTTAACTTTTCCCTACGATCATCATTACAAAAAATTTTCAATACCCATCAGAATTTATTTTAATATCTATATGTATACATACTTAATTAAAAAAGAAAAACACATACTTTACGAACGTGAAGAGCGTCTTGTACTTTTTCATTGTTCGCCCACATTTGAGCCAGTTCATGAAGAAGAATCTGCAAGTTTAAACCAACTTTTTAAGAACAAAGTTATGTTTTTAATCAAAAGGATTATGTGAGCGTAGGTGTACGTGTACGTGTACGTGTACGTATACGTATATGTATATGAAGAAGAAAGAAGATACCGTGTCGGCACAAAAATCTGGATCAAGAATGGAGTTGTGAGGAGGGAGAATATTGGTGGGTTTCTGTTGGAGAAATCTTCGAGCTTCTTTAAGATTTGATTTTGATGTTAAAAACCAACAGTTCGGGAGCACTACGTTCTCTACATTTATGTCAGCAATGGACTGCAAGTTCCCCATAATTTAAATTATTTAATATTATGAAATTACCTCACAAATACTTAAACGTGTATATCTATATATATGGACATACCTCATTGACTGCCTTAACATCTTCAAAACATGGCCTGTTGGATGAATAATCCACATGAACATAATCTCCGTTGCAGTTCTTTGTGGCCGACTGTCAAAACCATCACAGTATTTTCAGTTTAAATTTAAAACTACATCTTGATTTAACTAAGAAGAGAGATTGATAATTTAATTAATGATTTAAAATTAATTAATTAATTAATTGTAATTATATATAATGATATTATACCTCGTACACTTCGTCAGATATAAGTCCTAATCGATGACTCATTTCCACTTTATCATTAGCATGAAGAAACTCATCTGTAAATGGAGATCCACCCACCACTCCCTAAATCTCATTTCAAACAAATTAATCTTCATCAACTTATGCTTAATAAAAAAAAAAAAATTAACAGCTGAAATTCAAGTGGTTTGAGTCCTTACAGCTAAGTTTATCTGCGGCAATAATCCTGCTCTATTACCTGCAAAAAAATTAATATATATATATATATATTTAATACTTCATCCTAATTTTAGTATTTATGTATTTTAATTCTAATATAATTTTAAAAAAAAAAAATTAAATTGGGTATGTATTAAACTCACCATTGACGATATGGGATGCAGTCAATGGAGCGTACATGCCAGCGTAAGAATCGCCAAGAATATAGAAAGAATTTTTACTAAATTCTGGATGTTCGCTGAACCACTGCATTAGTATAAATATATATTCAGATTTTAGATGATATAGATATTTTAATATATGTGTGTATGGAAAGAGCATATAGATTTAAAATACATATGTATACGTTGGGTACCTTCCTTGCAAACATATGAATTTCATATCCTGCTTTAGAGTCTGATACAGTCAGCTTTCCTGAATTTCTTACGTAGGAAAATCCAGCCCCAACAGGTGCATCAATATATATAATGCTTGCCATCTGTATATTCATCGATTTATGTCCAATATTAAATTGTTGTATCTACACACGCACACACACACACAAAAAGCTTCACATGCAACAATTTAAACTAATTAATTTTTACCAGTTTCCCAGTGGCTACAACCACCAGCTTTTAATTGTTGCCAGCATTTGTCATAAATTGATTAATTAATTTCTCCCAATCTTTGTTACTATCAACAGACACATGCCTACCATTAATGACTTTGTCTGTTGATTTATACTTCCTTTTAAGAAATGAATTCAAGCTTGTATATTTTAATGTAACAACCATTATATATATATATATATATATTGTACGAAACATAATACAATCTTCTAACACAAAAATATACAAGAATTTAATTTCAATCCATAAACATAAACATACAAATTCAATTATGATCCATAAACATAAAATATTACCAAAATGCACAAATTAACTTCAACCCACAAACATAAACACTACCAAAATGCAAAATTCAAAAGTTAATTTCAACCAATATTTTTAGGAGTAAATATTTATTTATATACCTTAGTCCATGCATAAGGGTAGAGGGACAGCCCCGGCACTCCATCGGCTATGTAAGTAGTGAACTGAAGAGGACCTGCAAATGAAATTCGATTATTTTTTTAAAAATAAATTAATTAATGACAAAAGGAAATAATTAGATAGCCGACTCTCACCCAACAAATTAAATATTATATAAAAGCAAGAGTTGTTGAGACATTCATTATTCATGCGACCAAAATTACCAATACATCCTTCCATGAATATTTCATTTCCAGATAAATATATAATAAATCAGACGGTACCTGATTGGTAGAAAAATGAATGGAAGCCGGAGCAACCAGGACCTCCCGTCAAGTAAAGTATAACCGGATCTTCTCTCGGATTTCCTTGAGATTCAACAAACGTGTAGAAAATCTCTGAATCCCCCACGCTTATGTATCTGTGTTTACCGTACATAAATGAATCAATATATACACGCATATACCGCAGAGAAATTTACATACATCTACATATCCATGTATGGGAGAGACACACCCAGCTTCAAGAGTGAAGGGGAGTTGGCCGGAGTAGCCCGGTAGATTCTTGACAATATGTCTTGAGAAGCCATGCTTGGAAAGAAACAGAAGAAGCAACAGCAACTGTGAGAATACCCACTTTATCATCGTGTCTCTGTCTTTTTTTTTTTTTTTTTCTTTCCCTCATATACCATACATGTACATACATATAAATATATATATATAGAGTTATGAATGGGATGGTTATTATATAATATTTTTTTGGGTCCTTTTTGCCCTTTCCCATGTGTGTTTTTCGGCTATAAACAATTTTTTGGCCCAAATAATTAATTCATGCTTTATTATTTTTTATACAAGTGTATTTAGATCATCTTTATTAATTATAAACAAAAATAAAATTTTAATTTTTTGGAAACCACCCTCTTCTTTTCTCCATGTATAATAATTAATTCATTCATAAAAAACGACACTAAAATTTTGGAGACACGTGCCCGATCAATAATACAATTTAAAAAAATAAAAAAAAAAACAATATCAACAAAATAATTAAAATAAACTGTTACTAATTTATATTAATATTTTATTATAAATTTGTTAGAATAGTATATTTAAGATTTGATTTGACCCAATTCAATGTATTTAATTTAATAAATTTATTTAATTATAATCAAAATGAAATTAAATCAATTTAAATATATATTTGATGATATACACACTTTGAAAGTGTACAAAATTTTTGGTACCTTCTAAGTTTTGACTGAAGGCACGATTTACAATCACATTTAATTATACAGCTGGTGTCACCAGGGCCTTTAATTTCTCTGGCTCATCTATACCACCGCCCTCTGCCGTAGCCATAAAAAATTAATTAGTAAGTTTAAGGGATTAAATTGTAATAAGAACAAAATTGGGGGGCTAAATCTGTAATTTGACTATTAAACATTTTAAATGAATATAAAATTATAATATACTTATTTTTAATAAATTATATGATCATGAGTGAGTATGGAATTTAAATAATTTCAAAAGATGTAATAAATTAATTACTGGTTGAGAACATTTCTTTACTTTAAGCACCTTATGACTCACAGTGGAATATTATATATATATATATATATATATATGAATATACAGAAAGGTGAAGAACGTGATGGAGGGCCTACGACTACTTCATATATTAAATTCCTTTCACAAGAGAAAGTCTTCATATCTGCTCAAGCCCAATATACAGATTATTCAAATGATATTTTCCAAAATGACTTATCATATATGCATCATCTAGTGTTAATAACACATATATTTATGTATACATATATATATATAACAATATTTCATAACATTAAAAGTGGTTGTTATGATAGATTGATCTTATTAGAGCTTCGTATTGTGTTTATTGAGGACGAAAGTTGTACTATCTTTTGAACATATCATAATAGTTTTTACCATAATACTGAGTAGGAGAATAACTTAATCTCTATATAAATTACGAATTACATTCACTAACTTTATTATGAACCAAAAAAATTGTCAAAAGATTATATATCAATCAAAGATTGCATGTATCAATTGATATTTCATGTTTGAGAATTTCATTATGAGCCTGCAAAGAAAGAGTGAAATGAAAAAATATTGTTTTAAAAAAAAATTTCAAATCAAACCAGATCTAATAAATTTAAACATGTAATCTATACCAAATCAATGAGAAATGATAAACTAAAATGTACCTAAATCCATTGTGGAAGATTTAATTGTGTCATGCAGTAGATACTTTCGAATCAATACACAGCCTTAAAAGCTTTTTTTTTTTCTGGTGACAGAATTTTAAAAAAATAAAATAACACGCATTTGATTCTAGGACCATAACTGTAACAGCTCGAACTCTTATCTAGAGTCTTAAGCGAATGCCCACAATGTCCTTATAAAATAATCTACAAGAATTCTCTGCGGAACAAATTTGAAAATAATAAAATATACATTCTTTGCATACTTAGCTTAAAATATTCAATATCTATAAGACATGTCTAAACTATATAATAAATATTCACTAAAAATAAAATAATTAACATTAAGTACTACTCGAATTAAAATAAAAATTAAACGATCTCCTAATAAGTCTTTCACTATTCAGGAGCAGAATTCTAAATATCATAATCTACAGAAATGAATAATAATAAGATGAACTTATATGCTCAGTAAGCATATAAGTACCATAAATAATAGATAATTTATTCAAGTTGGCAGCAAATATAAAACTACCGACGAAGATGATTCAAACATTTTTTCTCCTTTAATTTGGAAAAGCATGTGGTAATTTACACCCT
>NW_019014650.1:205340-220810 GCF_000150535.2 Carica papaya | reverse complement strand
ATACGGACGTGAGGAGCTGCTTTCACAGTTTCATAATTAGCCCATCTAGTTATAACATACGTAGTCTTAAGCATCAGACTTAATGGTTTGATTGCATCAAACAACAAGTTTGAGAAATTCTGAGAGTAGTTTATTGAGTAACTGAATTATATCTAAAAGTGAGATTATGAAGATATTTTCTAGGCAACCTTTATTAAGTGTGATTGAACTAAGAAATAGTAATACTAATAGAATCAGAAAATCTTTGTCCTTGTCATTCTCGTTAATGCCAAAAAATTTGGGAACATAATCATTTAGAAATGTGAAATCCTGGCAGGAAGGTTTGATCAATATATTGGCCAATTGGTTTGTCAAGTTTATCCTTACGTGGTACTTCCGTAGAGTTGTCTTTTGGAGAAAAATCTTGAGCAATAGGAACACGTGGTGGTTTTTCTTGCTCTTTGACTTTTGGGTCTAAGGATATGCACTCTACACAGTCGAAAGAGAGGTATTTACTTGTCCACTAGGAGGTAAACCGTCATAATTATAGGATAACCACCATCTTTTCCTTTCATCTTCACTTTTATTTCATTCCAACATGCAAGTTATTCTTCTTTGGCCATTTGTAACCCATGTCTACGTGTACAACTAAAACAGACAATTTCCGTAGCTTTAGAAGGAGTCTTGAAATTGACATTGACCATTCTTGAACACACTTTCTGATCCAAAGGTATATTTAGGAGTGGATTCCCTGACCTGAAACTCAAATGTTTTTGGAAGTGGATTTTCTAATATTCTTCCATGTCAATGGCAGCATTGTAAGTTTGTGCTATGGTTACAGGAGGTGTTGAGTTAACTCTCTTTTCATATCAGTTGTTAATCCTCCCTTGATTTGGGATGCATATTGACTATCTTCTTCCATCAACTGACTCCGAATCTTTAATTATTCAAATAGCAGCTCTTAATTAACACGTTGCCTTGAATTAAAATGGTAAGACTGAAGTTTGTCAAAGTAGTTTGGAGGTAAATCCCATTTTAGATTGCTATTTGTCTCTTTGTTATATTCTCAATAATGTTGTATCATCATAACTTTGTGCGTCCAACCAAATTTATTTTTGCAAATCTGACCCTTCATTCATATGGTATGTCATACAAATTAAAGTATTTTTTCATATAGTTAAGCTACTCGAGGAAGAAGTCGGGATCTCTTTGTCCATTAAACTCAGAAGCTATGATATTTTCCTTCTTGGTAATATTTTTAGCATTACCTTCAATTGTCTTCTGTCAGTGGCTTGGGCAACTTTTGAATTTTGGATTGGTAGCGTTACTTGTGCAATTCGTAGGTATCCTGTTCTTCCTAAATTGTATATGATGGTGTTTTGCATTGTCTCCAATTGTGCTGCTAAGAAACTGAGCTGTGGGTTTCTTTGAATGAGTGTTCGACTAGAATACTTCAGATCAAGCAAGCGTTACTCATGGCTGGGCATGTGTGTAGCTCATGCACCAGCTTTTTGTCACTAGATGACCGCAGGCTTTTGTTGAATGACTTAATCATTTTTTGATAGAGTTTTGCAGCGGGTTTGCCTGTTAAAGTGTTCTAAAACTGGTGTTGGCGGCTATGTTGATAAACTCCCACTGGTGACTGTGATCTAGAACGGTGACAAGTAGACTAGGTCATGGTTTGTAGATTTTTGGTTTTGTCTTTCTTTTTGCAATTTTCTATGTGTTTTTCTTCCATATGGTTCGGGGTTGTTTAGATATAGGGTTTTGAGATTTTGAATTTAGTATTTTTTTAAGCTTACATTCCATCTGACTTAGGACAGAATAGGGTTAATTTCCTAGTTAGGAATTTGAGGATAAAAATTTAAATATCATTCATTGGGTTTCTTGAACATCACATTTAAAAAGTCTTAAACATCATATTTAATAATTTGATTGCATCACACAACTAGAAATTTGAGAAGATCTCAGGGCATTTTTGAATAACTGAATACGTATCAGAAAGTGAGATTCAAAATATCTTTATAATGTTTCCTTAGTAATCTCTATTAAATATGGTTAAACCAAGAAATAACAGTATTAATAGTGTTGGAAAATAATAAGTGTAATACAAATAGGAAAACTAAATACTAATATGTTTAAAATCCTGAAGTTTCTAGAATTATAATAATAGACTCTTAAGTAGTATAATAGTTTTATAGCTAATATAATTACGATCTCCGATCTATTTAGGCAATCTAGAGTTTACTCCATTATGCATCAGGAAAGTTCCAGGTGTTAAGTTCGGTCTGGCCGGTAAAGGATGCCCTGGTGCAAGCAAAAAATACCCACACACGTGCAATTTGGTTTTTTGGGGCTTGGAGTAGGTTTAGGAGTTGATTGCAATACAGTTGGGGTTCTCCCTTAGTTCAGTGAGGCTTATTAGTCCTCCCAGTGTCTTTTCAGATTTAATGCTTTAAAACCCATGGCACGAGTGAACTTGATGCTGTAATTCACCCATCTAATATCTTCTTTTAAAACCTGGGAACTCGAGAATTAAACGTAATAGCTTGTCCTAATATGAGTACTTTATTTCTTCAGATAAATAATGACAGCTTGCATCTATATAAATTCTTCTAGTTCTTATCTCAAAAAAAAAAATTCTTCTAATTCATAGAATATTCTCCAACCAAGAAACAAAGCTTAGTTTCTATGTTTTTGTTCATACTTCTAAGTGCTACTCTGCATAGCGATTTGATTGTGATATATAAAAAAAATATAGTACGAGGTTGTTTGCCATTTGTTTTCTCATACTTTTATTGCTACTTTTCATAAAACAATTAATTTGTTTTAGTAATTTGTTACTATAAACTTGTTCGTGTATTAAATGTCTGTCTATCTTCAGTGCACAGGATTGGAAGGCTAGGCTAAAGATACCACCACCTGATACTCGCTATAAAACAGAGGTATAGTTGTGGGTGATTAATTCATCTTTATGTTTCTCTTGAACCCCTCTTTTAATATTGAATAAACTTCGCCATTGCATTTGCATTTATTTTCCATTCTTTAGATTGTTGTTTCCTTTAAAGGGTGTAGGCTGGTATGGTTGAAGGGAATGGAGCAGGGAGACTTTCATATTCTTATCCTTATTCACCCAATACAAATTGCTCCCAGAGATATTCTTGATGACTACAGAATGCCCCTACACATTAGGTAAAAGTTTAACTTATATGTTGTATTTTCACCTTTGGCCTCCCATGGTTATAGGCCTCTGGTTGACCTCATATCCATCTTCTTTTGATGACCATTAGCTCTTCCTGACTAAGCCAAGGTCCATTTTCTTGACATGACACCCAAGCTGTTTATCTCTAGCTGCCTGTAAAAGAAAATTAACAAAACAAAACTTACGAAGAAATGAAATATGTTTGTATATATACTTGAGATGGATGATGAAACCTGGCATGAAATGGAAAAATTAGGGTTTGGGTTCTGTGTGAGAGGTGAAAAATTTTCAGACAGGATGCCAAAATGTACTGCGTATCTATCCCGCCAACACACAAGAAAACCATACAAAGAATTTATAACTGAGTTTTAATTGGTCTAAATAATTTTTTTTAATTTATTTTATATCTTTAAAAACGATTTAAATGATGAAAACACTATTAATTAATTTAATGATTTAAATTAAGTTAAGATACCAACTTGATAGAAAAATCCATGTAAATCGGAACAGCCAGGGTCTCTAATCAAGTAAAGTATAAGCAGATCATTTCTAGGGTTTCCGTGAGACTCCACAAATGTATAGAATATCTCAGATTCATTTACACACATACATTTGCAACCATGTAAAAGAAATCCATCTATATATATATATATATATATATATTAATCATAATAATGTAATGTAATGTAATTAATAAGTGAAATAATCAAAATTAGGCAATTCACTAGAGAAACCAGTGTAGATTCTTGACAATGTTTCTTGAGAAGCCATGGCTGGAAAGAACCAACAATGGCAGCAGAAATTGGGGGAATACCCATTTTATGATTTTCTTCAGCGGCATTCTTATGTTGATCATATAAGTATATATATATATTTCTTCTGATTGTAACTTCGACTCTCTTGTTTGGAACCCGATCACCCTTCTATGGTTGGTTGAGTTTCAATTAATATTTGATTTCATGGCTGTCAGATTAACTTGAACGAAAATATTGATCAAAGAAAAGGAAATTAAAATATTATGTACTTACATAATCTTATTCAATTCTTGAACTTAATATATTAATTAATACAAAACATTTATGTATTATGATGATAGAGTTATTATAGTTGGATTATTTACTTTTAATATTTGTTCTCCTTGATGATAATCCTCGGTTAGGGTTCACCACCCACCCGGCGCCATAACCGATTAATAAAGGTCAAGTTGTTCAAATTATTTTTGTATTACAATTATCTACATTAAATGGTTAAAATCGATCTGTGATTGGTGAAATTCTATAAATTATTCTGCAGATTGATGATAAGTGAATATAAATATATATATATATATATATATTTAGATACATACAAAAGTAAAATTTCAGCCTTCATGATATTTACCCAATTTGCATCCTTACAAGTCTCTTGGTACGAATTAGGCTCACGTTGAGAATTAACAGCGAGGAGAAAAATTTTATATCCACAGCTGAGTCTATCACACGAGAGACTAGATGATATGTATGTGTGTGTGTGTATATATATATATATTCTTGTGTCTAATGTGGCTAAAGCCACTTAACATCTTGCATTTGACAATCTTTCTCTCTTACCAAAATTTCACATACATTTTAAACATTTTTGTTTACGTTTCAATTTGTTATTTATGTTTTGTCACAAATATATACATACATATATATTTATATATATATGCATAATGCTTGAATGCAAAATTATTAGGGAAGATAACAGAATATCAAAGTCATGTATAATCTGAAAGTTTTGTTTCCCTACAAATCTTATGCTTCTTGGATGTTAATACACTTATTTAAAATATATACTAGTAGGTTGTCTAACCCTCATCTTCCAACATGGCGTCCTGATCAAATAGCTTAAGACAGAAACTTGACATGAAGTCAGAACTAAGCAGAGATCATAATTAACTAGTAAGGTTTTACATTATAGCATGCTTCTTATTAAGGTAGAACTGATCAAAGATCACAAAGTTAACCAGTAAGGTTGAGATTATAGCATGCTTCTACAACCTTAATAAAAAAGCTTTGTGGATAACTTGCAGAGTTGTCCCAACCATCATATACACATCCACAGAACTTTATTCTACCTTTCCATCAAGGTCCTGTATTCCATTCTGATAACTATCCTCAGATTTCTACAGTATCACATATATATACATATCCCTTGGAGCCAGTGTAACCAACAAGGATACGATTCGAATACCTTGTTTGGGTGCATATCAGATGGCACAAAATTTATCTTGAATCACACGTTTAGCTCCATCAGCGAGCATCTTCACAACTTCTCCAGCAGGAAGAATTTCCTTTATAAGGCTCACACTTTGGCCGGCATACATCACCATGCTTTCAATATCACCCGTGGTAGTCAAATTCGGAACAGTACCCGCAAAACGACGAATTTCTTTTTCCTGTTGCAAGATGGAAATAAAAACAAGACAAGGGTGCATCTCCGGACTTGTTGCATATATAAATATATATGTATAAGCAGCAAGAAAAAGATGTGTATTTAATCTAGGAAGAATATGTATATTTACGGGCAAAGGATTTGTTAGATCATCTTTGTAATATAGTTGTTAATTACCCGAGGTGATATTACCAAGACCCAAATGATGACAATACTGCACATCACGAGTTATATCTTCTTTTTAAAGTGAGTTACAAAATAAGGTCAATAAATTCTCACAGGGCATGAATCACTGACTGTCCGATAATAGGCTGGTTAGCTTCGTTTTCATGAGGAGGAAGGGACTTCCAAGCAGTGAAAAAAGGTGTCTGTAGCACGCGATGTGGTGCACCAGGCCATCTTGCTCTGCCAAATATATCTGTGTACTCAGTATTGTCCAGTTCAACCAGCTTCCTCTTGTATACAGGATGAGCATAACTTTCATGAGTTGCAAGAAACCTGCAATATACTTTGGAGATCATCTACAATCCAAGTAGACTTTCAAGAAAGAAGTATAAATTTATTTGGAAAAGTATTTTCATTAAAAAAAGAAAGTCGGGTTTGAACTGTGAACGAAAATGGCATATCAGTGAAAAAGCATCATAGAAACATAAGTACTGATTTCTGAGAAGCACTAATATCTATCCATGATGAAGTTCAATGAGAAAAGAAATTGAATAAGATGATTTTGTCTTATTGGCATAGCAGATGCACCATTTCAGGATATGCCATAAATCTGAAAATCTAACTGCAAGTTTCATATACGTTCAGAAATCCTCAAACCTGGTGCCGAGGCTGATACCTTGAGCACCAAGTGCCAAGGCAGCAACATAACCACGCGCATCTACAATACCCCCAGAAGCGATAACAGGAATATCTTTATCCGCAACAAGATCTACTATCCTCGGCACCAGTGACACTAAACTATCCTGGAAACAATTCAGCACAATGATAGGAAAGACACTTTTTAGAAATGTAAATTTGAAAGGACATTTGACAGAGAATACACAGAAGAAAATTACTAGGTGCTAAAAAATTGAAGATATAGCTGCAGTTCATGATATTCTGAAACACCCCTGGGAAAAACAACAAAAACAAGTTTCAAATATAGAACTTCTGGAGGCAACATTTTGAGAACTCTTCAAGTTTCTGTCTATGCACTCTGCATATCAGCATCATTAATGATCTCGAACTAACATCATCTTGTATTAGAAACTTAATTATTAACATAAATAGTGACCACCCTACAAAATGCAGTAAGAACACTTTCTTTGATGTCAAACAGATAGAATGGAAGATTTGACTACTGATTCACCAACTGGAAAATAAGATAAATAAATTATAATAAACTTTTCTCAAAGAATCTAGCTCTTAGATATGGAAGGACATCAAACTCAGTGCAGCTTTTTCAAGTTCGAAACAGCCGGATAAGGTGTGAGCTTTTCCCATCAAAACTGGTTAAATTTAATGGGCACATGAACATTTTGCTTAAATTTTAAGAAACAAGTGACCATCAATATATATAAGAAAAGTTGAAATTTGGCAAGCATCTAGTACTCATACCTGACCAATTACATGCCCTCCTGCTTCTCGTCCTTGGACGATAATTGCATCGACACCTGCACTGATTGCTCTTTCGGCTTCTTCAAAACTCCCAACCTACAACACAATTGCTCAGTTAGTGAGATATTCAGGATATTTAAAGTTAATTACTAAAACTCTGTTTCATCCCACAGATTCATGAACAACATAACAATTGATCCTAGCACAAATCCTGTCAATAGATATTCATTTTGTTTAGTTCCAAAACCAAGGCATATGTTCAGTGCAAAATTTTTACTAGATTCCCCAACTAATTTATAAATTAGAGATCCAGAGTTCAAAGAAGAGAACAAAGCAGCCTCAGTTTTTCAAAAAACACCCCATCAGCATGAAAAGACGGAAGAGCAACTTGACCACTTCAAAATGAACGTTCACAACTATTTCTACCTATCTAGTAAGGAAATAGGCATTAACGATTCAATTTGAATTGGATTTGACTTTTGCTGCACTTGGGCAGTGAAGAATTCTGACCAAATAGGTGAAGAACTAAAACATCAGCCAGGGAACAAGGAGCTATGAAAAATTTGGTGATACCTATATCTTGAGGATTGTTCTTCTGGGGCATCCTCGCCTTTGTCTACTATAGCAGTGAAAATATGGAACATTTAAAGACTCTTAAGAAGTCAGTGGAAAAAATTTCTGTAGATAAATCAGTATCATGTGGGATATTCTAATCAGTGTCCTTGTCATTATGCAAAATAACTGAGGATTCAAGCGTTACTAATGCAAGATGGCCTTAACAAAAATTTGATAGTGAGAGGTTGCAGAATAAGAAAAGGTTTTTTTCAGAATAAGATATTTTATTCAGAAGACGCACCACCTATATATAAAGTGCAGATATTTATTTTGTTATGCAATACTTACTTGGGGAACAACTTTAACTCCAGCATGATGAGCTTCAAGCACAAGCTCCCTTGAACATTCACCCCAGTAAACTTGCAATATTGCTACTTTTTCATCTAGTATTGCCGTTAAATTTTCCCTATGGGGAAATGCAAGGACAACACCAATCCCAAATGGTTTGTCTGTTAATGCTCGAGTCTTCCTTATTAGTTCTCTCACATAATCAGGGGACTCCTTGAATTTTAAAGAAAAAAAGGCAAAAGAGATAAGAACCGCCTAAATGTCATTTAGAATACAGTAGCATGTTGGAGATATATCAGTTACAAATGCACAAAAGTGTATCTGTATTATTGATTATTAGGTTAAAGACAATGTAACAGGACAGATAATGTAGCATAACTTTATGCTAGTCTTGTTGATGCAATTAATGACAGAGTGATCCTAAGATATATTAATGTATTCCTCAGCAAGGCATGGTTTTAATTTCACTCGTTTACCAACAAGAAGGAAAGAATAGTCCCAGAAATTATTTGGGGGTGGAAATTCAAATTTGTATAATAAATCCCTTTGGCGGGCATTTGTAACCTAGATATTGGGGAGAAACTATATCTTAACACATATATATATATATATATTAAAAAAAAAAAAAAAGCAATCACCAAGACTCTATAAGGCAATTGGCGACTGAAATCGTCGAAGGAAAATTTCTCTGTGGAAATCCAATCTCAAGAATCAGAATAGTACTACTTTTCTTACTAAAAAGCATCTTTCCTTTTCTCCAGTCAAAAGTCTCAAAAATGATCCCTTCACATGAAATTGGTGTGATTATGAACATGAACAAAATCATAATCATGACCTCAAAAGTACTAATAATATAGAATAAATAAAAGCACAATCATCCAGCTGAAAGGAAGTCATGGACTCATGTCATCCTTAAAACTAATATATTCAAGCAATCAAAGATGATCATATTAGAAAAACGTAGACAAAACATCATTCCTTCTGGTTCCCATCAAATTTTACATTCTTTTTCAGTTTTTTTTTTTTTTTTTTTTCTGATCTTGAAAATTTAACATCATTTATTCTGTTATAAAGCTTAAGCCAGGTTCAAGCACTCAATTACAGAGCATGGAAAAGGAACAATCCAACATTAACCCAGAGAATACAAATTAGCAACATAAACCAGAGTATGAGAAATCAAGAACATTAAAAAAGAAATAAAGGGAAAGAAAGAGTAAAAAGTAATATAGCCACCCAGTCAGGAGCTCTAAGGAGACCAATTCCACCAGCATTAGCCACAGCCGCTACAAGCTCCGGGCCAGAAATGTCAGGTCCGAGAGGTGCCTGAACAATTCCAAACTCAAAACCCAGAATCCCTCTCCAACCCATCTCACTCTCTTCAAACGATTGTTTCTGAATATTTTTGAATTTTCTTCGCAGAGGACGGTGTCTTCTCTTGGCTTATGTCGAGATATTGATTCCTTCACACAACAATTTGCTTCTCGTATCGACGAATTAGAAGAGATGTCAACCGGCGGGCACCCCACAAATAGATTGAATCTTGATGAGTCGAAACTGCGTTTTTTGGCTAAAGTAGCCGAAGTTCCAGCGCCAATTGACTGAGGAATTGAGTTTGAGCCCCAAAGCATGGTCACCGGGGAATTCTATAGCCAAACAAAAACCCTAGTTAGGTACGAAAGAGCTGACAAAAGAGCTATTAGCTATTAGTCAACTAAGTCTATTATTTTACAAAAATAAAAAAATAAATTCATTGATACGTAACGCTTGATTTTGTTTTTTACTATTATTGTTGTTATTATTTATTTGGTATCTTAACCAAAATTGCTTATTACTTTCGTCTTTTTTTTTTTTTTTTTTAAATTATTTGACATTCATGCCATAAATTTTAAATTATCATCCAAGCGTCCTCCTGATTCTTACCCTGGGAAGATGTGTATATGTATGTATGTATATATAAACCGACCTAATTAAAATCAACTTCTAAGTACAAAGAGTATTGGACGCAAATGAATTACAAGTTATTATATATGTTTGAATTTCCCAATTAATCATCATCACCATCAAGTTTCGAATCAGCAGGAATCACCACTACATTCTCTGCTCTTCTGAAAGGATTAACAGACATAATCTTCTTCATCACAAACTTAAACTTCTCAACACTCTTCAGTACACCAAAGAAAAGAATTCGATAAACAACCACCATCCCAAACAAAACACCAAGATCAACCCACTTAGAATAACCCATTTCTACTTCCCATATCTCCTTCAAAATCTCTTCACCATTGATGTAACTCTTCCCATCCTCAATGGGGAATCTCAGCCCTGTAAATTCATTTTTGTACAGTCCTTGAAAAGCATACTTGTGGAAGGAGATGAAGTACAAAGGATATCTCCATGGAAATGTAGGAAGGTCATTTGGGAGGCGAAAGTAGCCGCCACTGAGCATCATGAGACCTTGGATTCCTGCACCTGTGACTAGACCCATGAGGAAATTTGGCATTAGGCTGGCCACCATCATCATCAAGCTCTCGACTAATAACATGCAGGCAAAGAGGGTGAGAGCGTAGAAGATGAAGTGTTGGTATCCTCGTTGGAGACCTACGAGGTAGTATGTGATGGCTCCAGGGATTAAAGAGATGAGAAAAAGGAATGGTGTTGAGGAGAGTGTGTTGGCAATCACGAATGCTCCTGCCCCGTAATGCCCGTTTAATCTTTCCCGACGAAACACCTAATAATAACATTAAACAAAACGAAAGAGCAGTTAAATCTAACAGTGTAGTTAAAATAATTAATAACATAGTTAA
This sequence comes from Carica papaya, assembly GCF_000150535.2. The sequence continues at coordinate 209,905 of NW_019014650.1, read as the reverse complement.
CTAGTTAATGATTAGTTATTCGATTAATTTGTTTAATTAGTAATAATCAATTGTAATTAGATTAATTAATCATTCTCTCTCTATGTATAAATACTTGTCTCATTATTAATGAAAATACAACAACAGTTTTTTCTCATTCCCGACTATTCTCTCTCTCGAGCAATCTTGATTTTGTCCTCAGTGCTTCTGTTTTCTTGATTATGTAAATTGATCATATTCTTGATAATCTTATAATTTGACACAACATATATGTATGTTACTTGTATAACAAGAAATGTTCATTGGATATATATGGAAGGATATATAAAGAGTAAAAATAATATCACCTTTAAGTCCTCAACAAAGGAAGGGAAACCACCAATTGCCATGACGGTCAAGAAGGTAGCAACAAACATTAGCATCGAACCTCTAGCCTGAATCAGTACACACAAATATATACTTACATGTATAGTTAATGCGTATAAAAATGTATACATACTCATATAAGGGAAAGAAAAAGAAAGAAGAGAAGAAGGTGATCACTTGTATCGAAGGGAAATCCGATCCAACGTTGAAGAAGACGGTGCCAACACCTAAACCCAAAGCGATATAAATAAGAAGGCGAAGCCAGTAGTATCCTCGGTCACGACACATGTTCAGTGAAGACCTCTTGGTTAGAATCACGCACTGTCTTATGAAGCTTGCTTGTTCTCCTTTCTCCAATGTCCTTAATCGCCTCTGTACAATTAATAACTAATTTGTAATCTTAAATAAATTAATTTATAATCGTTACATTTTATACATATAGATATGTAGATATTTCTTGTGTGTTAAAAACTCTACCTGTCCACGTATTTCATCTATGTCCTGGCAGATTTGCTTGTACGTCTCAGATGACTGATAAGCCCTTTCAAGCATATTTATAACTTCTTCTGCTCTCATCTCCCCACAAAACCCTTGTTCGCTATCTTCCTAATATCAAACAGGGAAGAAAAACTCTGAATAAATTAACATTAATTTGTAGAAATATATATATTATATATATATACCTTATAAAAGTCTGTATTAAGAGTTCGAAGGAAGTGATCAGAGGGATTTTGAAGAGTGGGGCAGGGAAACCCATTCACTGCAAAAAACTGGCAATATGAATACCAAGTAAGAACCAGTTTGAATAAACCAGAGAAAAACTAAAACAAAAAACATATATAAAATATATATATATATATAATGACCTGATTTGCTGCAGTGGGGGGACCAAAGTACACACATCTTCCCAAAGAAAGAAGGCAGAGAGAGTGGAAGAGCTGAAAAACCTCAGAGCTAGGCTGATGAATGGAAGCGACGATAGTCATGTTCTCCGGCGGAGCTAAGTTGACAATACCTCTCATCACGTAGAGCGAGGCTGCACTGTCTAGCCCGCTGGTTGGTTCGTCAAGGAATAAAAGCTTTGGACGGGTTAAAAGTTCCGTACAAATGCTCAGCCTTTTCTTTTGACCACCGCTCAGCCCTTTCTTCATCCCACACCCTCCTATTCTAGTGTTCATGGCCTCCTCCAAACCCATCTCTCTTATGGCCGTCTCCGCCCTCTCTTTCTTCTCTCTTGTGCTCATGGAGTTGGGTAATTGTAGTTGAGCTGAGTAGTACATGGCTTCTCGTACAGTCAGTGTCCATGTTAGGATATCGTCTTGAGTCACATATGCCTAAATAAATGTATATATGATCAATTAAGATTCAACTGCCCGTGTTAAGTAAAGACTGAAATTTTTGTATCATATGTCTGTTCATATATATCACTGTATATGTATGTGTACCGATGTGCCGTAGGCTAGAGGTTGTTTACGACCGTTGATTAGAATTTCTCCAGCCTCCGTTACGTTGGAATCTAATCGTCCTGCCATGTTATATAATGTGCATGAGACAAGAAAGAGGTTGCAGGGAGAGAGAGAGACAGAGAGAGAAAACTATTGCATGCATGTGACAGTACACGAAAGTGTATATATAGTAAGGACAAAAAAGCAAACAAAACCTGAAAGAATCTCTCAGAAGCCAGAAATGAAATCAATCTTTTTATATAATAGATCACGGGTCTGGAACGATTCACTCTTTGGCCAATGCCAAGAACATGCATGATCTTAACTATTACTATATAAAAGTACACTTATTATTTGTGGTCACAAACAGAAAATTCACTAAAGATGTGAAAAAGAAAATTCATCATATACCCATAATTGCAGCAAGAATAATATTGATTGGTAGAGAAATTAATGCAAACTGGTTCATGAGTTTATGGTAAAAACAAAAACCGTTTGGAGAAAAAAGAGACAGATCATGATGAATGAAGAGGAGAAGAGGAAGGTGTGTGTGAGAGAGAGAAAGAGAGGAAGTGCACGGACCAGCCAAAGCATCAAGGAGAGTGGTCTTGCCAGAACCAGATGGACCCATGATGGCCAAGACCTGACCGGGGAGGGCGACGCCGGTGAGGTCTTGAAGAATGGTTTTGCAACCTTTGTTGCCATTATGAATCCTCACCCAGAGATCATTCCATGTCAGAATAGCTCCATTGCTACTTTTGCTCCTCATCATCTCTACGCTACTTTTTTCTTCTAACTCATGAGCTGACATTATATTGCCTCTCTGCACCAGACCAATAGTTATGTATCAGCTGGTTAAACGAGGAGACACTAGGTTTTTGTGCAATCCACCTGTTTCCAAGGGCTCCTATAATATATATACACATGGATAGATGGATAAGGAAGAGTCTATATGATCTATATATTATGTAGATAGATAATAAAATCATATGGATTTTCTTATATCACATCGAATGTTTCTAATTACTAAAAATTTTCATATAAATAAATGAAAATATTATACATATACATAACTTCAAAATTACTAATTACAAAAAACTATTATTGAGCATCATATATATCTATACATTATTGATTATAAATCTAAATATGTGCTATTTTATATAAATAAATAAAATATTATATAAATTTAAAAACTTATTAATTATAATATGTTCGCATGGATAAGGCCAATTTATACACACACACATATATATATATATATATATCTAAGTTGTAATGTATTTGTAATATGTCAGGTAGGACAGATTTAGTGGGTGTTTGAGGTTTTGCCATGAGTTTTAAAGTATTTTTAAAATTATTGTTTTTTAATCAAAATTATTTAATATTTAATAAAAATAGTTATAAAAAAAATATTGTTTCTTTAAATAAAAAATAGAAGTTATGCATTTGGTAAAATTAACTTTTGAAATTTTAGATATAAATTATTTGTAAAAAGTAAAACTATTTTCTAAAAATTATAAATTATAACTTTTGATTTTAAATCTCTTAGAAATATATTTTCATTTTCTCTATTTGGTTATAAAGCATTTTTTAAATCATAAAACCTGAAAGTCAGAAAGCTGAGTCAAACATCCTCTTAACTTTAGTTCAGAATTATTTTCGCAATTAATATATATATATATATATTAGCTTTAAGTACTTTTTCTTTCTTCTTTTTACTATTCTTAGACCACCATAAATTATTGTTCTCTTTTTTAGTTTATCAAATTGCAATGAACTTAATTAACTAAATTTATAATATTAGTTTTTGTTTATATTTATAAATCAATGCACTAGATTAGTATTGCCCTTGTTTATAGACGTATATATATATCATAAATGCATATCTTTTTTAACTTGAAACACTTAGAAAAGTAGAGGTGCTCGTGGCAAGTTAAAATTGAGAAAATTAAATAGATCATTTGACTTTATATAAGCTAGAAATGAAAGTGTCATATTGAGAAAGTAGAGAATTTGAAGAGAGAATCGAAAAAAGATAAATTGAAGTCTTTTAATTTTATTTTTTTAAAAAAGAAATTCCTTAATTTTAAACTAAACCAAATATTAAATGTTCTAATCTTTATATCAGACTTCGCATTCATTATTAAATATTATATTGATTAAAGGCCAATAGACGATACTTTTAAAATATATGTTATATATCTTATTAAATCGTGGAAGAAAATTATTGAATATAACTCGTTAAAAAGTTAAGATCTTAATAAAATATATTTTAGCAAAAAAAAACGTTAACGGACTAAAATATCATATACATAGCCAATTCGATAGTACAACTTTTTCTATTGTTCAAATAAAGGACCACATACGTAGCAGTAATGATAAGAAAAAAATAATAATAATAATAAATGAGGAAGGTTGATTAACAACGACAAAAACCCTCGACATGCATGCATGCATGGCATGGCATGATTTAAGTACAGTCTTAAAAATAAGTGAATGTGTATGTATATCATCAAATATCATTAAGAACAATAGTTAAAATTAGTACGTAATATCTAAATAAAATTCAAATTAAATGATTTGCATTTTAGAAACCTTATTAAATTGTGAAATGCCCTCACACCATCCTAACATGAAGCATAAACAGACTAAAAGGAATATATGTGCACTAATAAATCCAGTTATATGTATGTTTGGGTTGAAATCATTAACTTAATGAGATACACATACATATATACATATACGTTATTTGTTTTCCATGGAAAAAAAGAA
>NW_019014650.1:134093-154039 GCF_000150535.2 Carica papaya | reverse complement strand
AACCACGGGGGTATCAGCACAGGATAGGGCAACAACAGTGTTGGCACTTGCTTCCAGAAATTCCAAGCCTGAGGATTTCAACCGTCCTGGCCATATTTTTCCATTGAAGTACCGGGAAGGTGGTGTTTTAAAAAGAGCTGGACATACGGAAGCTTCCGTCGATCTTGCTATGTTAGCTGGGTTGGATCCAGTTGGAGTACTCTGTGAAGTTGTGGATGATGATGGTTCAATGGCTAGATTACCAAAGCTTCCCCAACTTGCCCAGGAGGAGAACTTGAAAATTATATCGATTGCTGATTTAATAAGGTAATGACATCTTAGTTGAATGACCCAACATTTAAATAGTTTCTTCTATGTCTATCATTTGCTGAAAGATTATCTCAACAAACAGAAGACTTCTATTTCTTATTGGGTTCAAGAAACTCATTGCTTTGCTAATTTGGTTGATCAATTACCATTTTTGAGATCTGCAAAATTTGTTGTTCCTGCCATTGTTGGAACCAAAGAGCATTTAGGAAGAAGGAAATTCCTTGGAATGAATTCCAGTCTCTTGCATTTTGTACATGCATGCTTCAATTAGACAGTTCCATTTGGAAATGTCATTAAATATGCACAAAATGTTTGCCCCATGAATGTTAGTTTCTTTTCTAACCTAACTAGTTAGTAGCATAAAAACTGCCATATCATGCCTTGGTAAATCCAGTTTATAGAATTGAATTGGGAGATGCTGAAATCAAAGATGTTAAAAGAAGAAATTAAGTTGGTTAAAAAGGGAGGCATTATTTGCCTTCTTCAAATATAAATAGAAATAGAAATTGCAGGCTCACCATCCAAAATACAGAATTTACATTTGATCTAACCAAGGTCTTTGTGAAACTAGAGAATCTCGAAGAAAGACTCGCTTGGACCTTTTCTGTTTGTTCAACTGCAGGAGCCTTTGCTTGAACGAGACCATAAGCTTCATCAGCTATGGCTCTCTTATGCTTACAGCTGCAACAATTTGAAAACAAAGTCAATCTAACACAAAAATTTAGCAATGTATTTGTTTAAACCGAGTAAAAGAAATGAATAAGTTAAGATCATTAACCTCCTTGTTTCTGTGGATTCATCACATACTACCTGCTCAAAGAAGTCAGAAGATTTTTCCCATCAATTAATAGATTTAGGTCACTTGTATAAAGTAAATTGCTTATGGAATGAAAATGGAAATTTTTGCAGGTACAGGAGGAAGAGAGACAAATTAGTGGAGCATTCTTCTGCAGCAATGATTCCTACTATGTGGGGCCCATTCACAGCTTACTGTTATAGATCAATCTTGGATGGGATTGAGCACATTGCGATGGTTAAGGTGAGGTTCATGATTTTTAGGTTGAAACTTTGCCTTCCTCCCCCTGGCCCCCAGTTAAAATTGTGAAAGGTCAGAATTGGCTAGATCTGGAGTTTCTATTGTTAGCCACTTCAATGCATTTTTCAGTTTATAAGGTGGTTGTAGGATAAGTCAAATGAGAATCAGCACAGACAAGTACCTGAAGTGGCAACAAATTTGATGCACAAAAAAAAAAAAGCTCTTTTGAAATCACCCTAGAATCTGAAATCCTGCTCTTGATCTGATGTCAGCACATATAGCTTATTTATATGAACTGGGGTTTATGTAATGTGTCAGAAACTAGCTTACCTCTCTACTTTACCCTCTAAGAAGTATAACAAAATAAGTACGGTTTTTCTTATTTACAAGTTTATGGTGTAAACAGGGTGACATTGGAGATGGACAAGATATTCTTGTGAGGGTACACTCAGAATGCCTTACAGGAGACATATTTGGATCTGCCAGATGTGACTGTGGAAATCAGCTAGCCCTTGCAATGCAGCAGATTGAGGCTGCTAGTAGGGGTGTGTTGGTTTACCTCCGTGGGCATGAAGGAAGGGGAATTGGTTTGGGTCACAAGCTTCGTGCTTATAACCTACAGGATGCTGGTCGTGATACAGTGGAAGCAAATGAGGAGCTGGGGTTGCCTGTTGATTCAAGAGAATATGGCATTGGTGCACAGGTATGCCTCTGTAGATTTCTCCTCAAGTTAATGGAATAAAGTATTAGATGGATTATAGTTTGAAGTGCTACCTGAGAAGAAAAAGGGCATTTATTCTTTTATTTGGCTACTGCTGCACTCTATATAGCTTTACAAAAGATTGAGTCTGGTCATGATCTTGTGCAAGCAATCCATTAATCATTCATTGGCATGCTCATGGGATGAGTCCTTTGACCTCAAAGTAAAGTATAAATAAATTTTTTTTATAAGAATTACATGTGGCAATTATGACAGTTGTTTTATTTTGTCACAAACATTGTAAAAAAAAATTCTATCAGGCTACATTTGGGAGAACTTTGCATCAGTTCATGCTTCATGACACTACTATGTCCCATGCTGCATCACCTTTAATATATGATGGACTATATTAATTCCTTAAAAAGGGTTTCCCTTAATTGTATCTGCTGGCTTCTTCATTGCAGATATTGAGGGATCTGGGTGTTCGAACAAATGAAGTTGATGACAAACAACCCCGCAAAGTATGTTGGACTCAAGGGTTATGGTTTGGCAGTTTGCTGGCAGGGTTCCCCTGTTAAGTCTCATTACAAAGGAAAACAAGAGATATCTGGAGACAAAACGTGCTAAAATGGGACATATGTATGGATTAGACTTCGATGGTCTGGTAGGTAGTCTTACCACTTCCACCATTAAAAGCGCTGAAAACCAAAGTGGGGAAGTGTTCCAGTCATAGACACAAATATTTGCTACATAAATCACAACATACCATTCTATCATGAATGATACTGGTGAATGCAGGAGACAGGGAAGTATTAGGAATTCCATGGATTAAAGAAAGCCCATCTTTTAGTCAGAAGTATTATAATAAGCTCAAATCTGTAATGTGGGTTTGTTGTCTATGGAGTTATTGTTTTAAAATTAAGTTTCGGTATCTGATGCCATTTGTTCTTTCTTTTCCTTTGTAAAGAGTAAAATAAGCAATTCCATTGAATTCAGTTCTTGAATTGCATAATTGTCCCTCTGCCGAGAAGTCTAATTTCTGTATTGGATCTTCTGTTCGTTAATGAAAAAACTTAAAGATTTATCATGTTTAAGAGGCATAGTAGAATTCTCCCAATTCAACAATGTATAAGAAAAGAATAATGAACAGTTGGTATGTTCCAAAAAAGAGAAATCGAACATAGAAGAACTAGATTTTCTTTGTTTTTCCTTCCTTTTAGACCTAGCCTAATAGAATGGATAGGGGAGAATTCAGAAATCTCCTTAAAAATATATTAAAGTGAATTAATCATGTTTTTTCTTCTTTAAACTGTGTGTAAACCTTCTATAAACTTTTTATGATTTATATGACTGTTTTTTTTGTAATATCATTCAAACTGACTAATGTTTTTGAACATAAATTTGGTATAACTGAAGAGTCTTGTGATTAATAGATTTTCATTAAACATCTCTTAGTAAAAAATCATTATCATAAATCAGCATTTCTTGTTGATTAACCCTAGTGTAGAAATCCAAAACAGCTTAAGATGTATGAATAGAGATTCAGTGATCAAGGGTAACGACGATTTTATGATTTCATGTTCAAGACATTTCTTCAAGCAAGAAACATGGAAGATCAGATAGATCGCTAATCAAGATGCAACTCCTAATAATGATTAACCTACATAATTTTTTCCATGACTCAAAATAGTACATAAAAACAAAGAGAGAGATTTAATTGTATTTTAAATATAAAGAACTGAACTAATAAAGTTGTAGTTTTGGTAACACAGAATTCATAATGGAATAAGAGATATAACGAGATGACTGTTATATCGATTTAATTATCTTATAAATTTTCAATAAATAATTTTTGAGATTAGATAAAAACTGAATCACGTATGTAAACCTTCAAATAAATCATTTTTTACTTTAGATAGGCTTACATAGTAGCATTAAGGATGACCATAGGCTAATTTAAAACAGGTAATTTAAAGAGAAGTACGATTCTAGTAATAAAAATACTTTTCTACCACCATATAAGCAAACACGTTTTATGTAATCGGATAAAAAACATAATAAAATAAAGTTTAATATCACTTAAATTAAAGAGCTCAATATAAAATAAATGAATTAAGATCACATCCCCATCAATCACCATTTTTTTCGGAAAATTTTAAAGCTAAAAGACAACATCAAGAAAGAGATGAACAATTATGATAATTGTGTAAGGATGAGACAATAAAATAAAATATGCATATTAAGAGAAGTAGTCAGACTATAGTGTTAAAACTTGCTTAGCCTTGTATAGAAGAAGATCTTCAATAAAATCTAAAGAAATGTCAACCAAAACTTGCAAAAGGGTATTGAAAAATCATTTTTGATAATATCCAAATAAATATGTTGTCTCATGTCCTTCTAATAGTACCATTGAGACCTTTTAAAAGAAGTCATATAAAACTTTGATTACCATTATAATGTAACATTTAATTTGATAATATTCAAATAAATACTCTTTTTAAAGATCACATGTAAGCCACGAGTGATTGCTTTAAAAAAATATTTTTATTTTTTATTTTAAAAAATAGATATTGTTATTGAACGGTCTCAAATTCTAAAATCGAATGCGTGTGACCAAAATATTATTATAAATAAAAATATTAGTACAAGTTCTCAATATGAAGAAGTTAAATTAATTAAAAATTTAAAATCAAATGTACATTGTCAAATTAAAAGGTACAATTAAAAATTTAAAATATTCATGATGCATGAATATTATATTTATTTTTTATATCATCTTAAATATTTCTTACGATATTTATTTAATAGAGTCAGATGTATTAGAAGTTAGCTTGTTAGATAAATAAAATTATAATAATTTTAAATCAATAATTATTAATTATAATTTTATATATTTGATATAGTAATATCTAATTTTATGAATATAATATCTTTAACTTATAAAATATTTATTTCTTAAATTTATATAGATTCATAGCTTATGTAATAAAAATGGATCAATGGTTAATATAAGTCGCTTTAAAATATTATTGGCTTCTAATATTAATAAATATAACAAAAAAAGAAAAGTTAAATAAAAGCTGTAAAAGACCAAAAAAAAAAAAAAAAAAAAAAAAACCAAGATTTTGTTCACCTGTCCCTTAAATTTCGGAAAAAAAATTACAAAAGCGGTCCCGTCCGGCCACGAATTTCTGGTCTTCTTTAAACGGCAAATCTTCAAAATTCGACCGTTACAAACATGGCAATGCCATCAACCATAATCCTTTTCAACGGTTCCGATTGCTTCTACTTCTAAATTAGAAATCCACGTGTACGTCCAAGATGCAATGACAACTGTTAGAGACGTTGTTTCCCCTCAAAAGGGTGAAAAGCGTGTTGCTTTATTTCCTGCGTTTTGATGAAGAAATATTGATCGTCAGATTACCATCGAAAGCCGTGTAAAATAATCCAACGGTATATGATTCGTCCAGTACTCCCCCACACCCTTCTATATAAACTCCTTACCCCTTTGTGTTCTTCAGAAACCAAACCAACAGTCATTACTGATTTTGATTTTGCTTTTGCTTCTAAACACTGCATCTCTGCTCTCTGTTATCTTCCTCGCTAATTCTCCTACATCGATTTCTAAAATGGCAGCTTCAAGCAGCGTAGTGTTGTTGATGATGCTTACTGCATTTTTCATGTGCTCTGTAATGGCGCAATCTCCAACTCCGGGTCCCTCTCCATCTCCTCTCGTCAAACGACCTGTCTCTGCGCCGTCTCCGTCGAAGACATCAGCACCGAAGTCTGCTCCATCTCCGGCGACTGTTCATTCCCCTCCTTCTCCTCCTCCTTCCACCTCGGCTTCTCCTTCACCAGCGAGCGCACCTTCACCGACCTCATCAATCTCTATGCCGCCCTCTCTGGCTCCCGGACCAGCTGAGAACGGTGCCGTTGCAAACACGTTCACAGTTGCCGGATCTGTTGCCGTTGCAGTAGTTGCCGTTGTTTTGGCCATATAGAATCAATGGTGAAAATGAATCGTTTGTTTCACATTTGCGCTCTGTCCTGATGAGTGATTTATCCGTGTAATTTTTTTCTTTCCATTTTTAAATTTCTAGGACGATCTATGTATTCTTTATAATATGTAACTTTTCATACATCACATCTAATATTTTGTATAGTAATCTGCTTCCTATCATATATCTCTTCCGATTCCACGGTTAATTTACAACAAATATGAATTTATACAATAATTTAAAATTGGATTGAACTGGTTCAATGACTAAACCTCGTATCTTGTGGTAGAAATTCAACGAGGCAGGAGGGTGCGCTGTGAGTGATTATGGAGAGATACCGTGTAGATGAATGAATCAACAATGGTGTAACTGTTTGTTTCCTCAATAATTAACATTCGTAAGTGAGATGCACCTTGCTATTTCTATTTAGGAAGTGATTTGTGTGTAGTAAGGATTTCTTACCTCTTTTGACTTGTTTTTTTACTTTATACAATGAAATTCATTAATGTGTTTGGGATTCGGTGCTTTCTAAGCATTCCTGATATATATATATATGTATATATACACGTGTAATATACACACACCCTTTCACCGCGGGGGTTTAGAGTCAGGAAATTTCCTTATACGTATATATATGCCGTGTCAAGTCTGTTATTATTATTATGGTAATTAAATAAAAAAAAATTATTGTGCTCAATTGTACAACTCAATAAGAATGTTTAATAAATAAATAAATTTTGGATTTTATTTTTATGCAATTTTAAAATAAATTAATAATAATCTGCCAATTCTTGTACACTACGCAACACGTTATCATGATATATGGAACTGATCTCATTAAAGATCTTCGATACTCATAGGCGTCAGATAGCAAATATTTTTTTGACCTTCCTAGGTATATCAATCCAACGGTGCAGATTCATTGAATGGTTGCTTCTCAGGATTTCTTAGTGGTTTCCCACTTTTCCCAAAAAAAACGTGTATACCTCAAAAGTGGAAAACCGCGTTCCCTGACCGTCCATGTGAACATAAAATCTAATGATCGGACGGCGTACAACTAATCATCTTCTTCATCTTGGTTTTCTTAAATGTTCAACTATCCCTATATACACACACACACACACACACACACACACACACACACGTATACCTTGTGCTTGGAGTTGTGCATATCGATCTCTGTGTCTTAGTCTTGCGTGTGCTTTTGCCCTCTCCTGGTATGAAAATGGCTGACACAAGAATTTTCTACGTGATGGCCATGGCATTGTTGGTGGTCTCAACAATGGCACAGTCTCCTAAATCTTCACCGGCGCCTTCTCCGATAAGGCCACCTCCGGCCGCACAACCTCCAGTTCCTAATCCTATTTCTCCTCCGACAACGTCTCCGGTCGCTCAACCGCCGTCTCCAGCAGTGGAACCGCCAGTTTCTGTTCCGGCTCCTTCCGAGAGTACTAATACCCCGGCGTCTGCTCCAGCTCCTGTCACTGTTAACTCACCTCCGTCTCCTTCTCCAATGGCGGATTCTCCGGTTCTGAGCCCTCCCCCGTCGATCTCCCTGCCACCTTCTGAAGCTCCGGAGCCTGCTGAAAACAGTGCCGCTTCCAACGGATTCGCTTTTGCTGGTTCTGTCGCTGTTGGTCTCTTCGCTGCCGCTTTCGTCATGTAGAGAATCGTTCGTCGGAGTTCATATTCGTTTTCCTTCTGTAATTCTTTCTATTTAAATATACGAGTGAATTATACCTTCATTTTGTAGTTTTGATCTGTTTACATCTTTATCTTCTTTTTCTTTTTGCGTTCACGTACAATTATTTCTTCAACTGAGTGCGTTACCGATGTACCAATCTTGAAAGATCATAAATTGATGCTTTTACAATGAGCACAAGAATTAGATTGTGGATTTCTTTTTTCTGTTCATGATATCTTGATTTCTCAACAGTTGAGATTCCTGACGTGCAAGTCTGAAAACACATGATGTGAAAAGGCCCGTTAGAAGTGGGCTGCGTGCAGCCCATGTTCTGTCAGCCTGCTTCCATATGGGAGCCAAACGCACCGTTTCATTAAACGGTGCATTTTGGCTGCTGCTACACCAGAAGAAGAAAATCCTTAATCGGGTTTCTTCTTCTCCTTGCTTCCTCAGCGCCGACGCACATTAGAAACCCTAGGATTTCTGCAATTTTTCTTCTGTTTTGCAGGTCTTCTGCTTGGAGCTTGGGGTGGAGACACTCTTCAATGGAATAGAGCTATTATACGTTTATTTTCTTATTTCAGCAAAGTTGTCCATTGTTGTTAGAAACTCTGGGGATTGAATATTCTGGTGTGTATAAATGAAGAAGAAGACCCTTTTGTAACACAACACAGTTATTATAATGGAAGAAGTCCTGTATAATACTTTCACATACTGCTCATTACTGTAACTATAAGACTGTATAACCCTTCACCTGTCTGATTATCATCAAATGGTTGAAGAAAGGTTATTTGAATATAAGCATCAAAGTCAGGTCTCCTAAAACTATGTGCTAATCTGCAATTATCATTTCTCTTTCTTGGAGAAAAAGTGAGAAGAGAGGTGTCTCCTAAGCTGCTTCAGAGGAACCAAGCTCAGGGAATAAGGAACCACCATGGCAGCAAACAAGGAAGAAGACTCCAATTCAGCCACAGTAAACACCTGCTTCATCTTGTTACTCTCCACATGATACATCAAGATCCTACCTGATACCTTCATTAGCAACCAACCATCTTTAAACGCCATGGGATCCATCCACGGGCTCATCTGAGAGTTCCCCCGGAGAGCCGCTCTCTCCCCAAGATCGCACAGAAAGTTTGGGTTCTCTGCTTCCAGTGAATTCAAAGATGTTGTCTGTTTGATTTCCCATTTTGCCTCTAAAATATCCTCAAGAACCCACACATGAATTCCACCTGCAGAGATAGCCACGTAGTGTAGTTTGCCTTCAGATTCCCCTATGCATCCTGCAGGGATGCACATGAACTCTGTTGTGGGGACAGGAACTCGAAGCAACCATGACAATTCTTGCTCCAAGTTAAATATGAGGATCTTCTCATCATCAGTTAGCCAGTATAGAGATCCTCCAATGAAAGTGCTTTTGTTTCTGTACAAACTGTCATTACACTGGCAAACCTCACTAGATTTCTTCCAGGCCCCAGCATCCGAGGAGTATATATCAAATGAATAGCAGAACATTCCCTCCTCAGCCTTATATTGCTCCACCCTGACAAGACTGAACTTGGTTGAGGAGTCAGTTAGGTCTCTACATGGGTCAAATGCCAGACCTATGGTGGCCTCTTTATTAGGACTTTTCCACTTCAGCGTGACCCATTCTTTGTTCAAGGGATTGCAGACATAAAGGGCTGGATCCTTAAAAGGATAGCAACTCCGACAACAGACCAGCCCGTTGCATGATGCCATTAACACAACATCCTGGGGCAGGAAATCAAAAATCATTTGCTTAACCTGGGAACGTTTCGCTTCTACAGGAATGTAGTTTATGGTTTTGACATCATTACAGAACCATCGGTACCTCCATTGCAGGAAGAATCCTGCTATTGGTTCTTTTTTTCCCGAATGGACCTTGATGAAAGATGGATCAGATATAAGCTTGCGCCATGCTTTACAAACACGCTTTAATCTTGTTAAATTTTTTGTTGGCAAACGAGATAACACATCAAAGAGAATGTCAATGTGATCCATCTCCTGAAACACAGATGAGCTGAAATCAACTCAGAAAGATGAACTGAAAAAATAGAATAAACAAGAATAGTTTTATGATCCAATCTGGGTGACTGCTTGAGGTTGAAAGCAGTAAGAAAATTACCCGACTCACCACCTCCGTTACGGAAAGAAAGCAATTCCAAGTAAACAATGCTAACAACTAATACAATTGAATAAATTTTTGCTCATGGCAATTGAACGACAACTCCCATTCAAAGAAAATTACAGATCAATATTCCTCTTCCCCCAGTTTTAGCTGAAGACTACGTGTATTCAAGAACTTCCTTAACTTCTTCCATCTTAGTTTCTTTTATCTGGCATAAAAGCCAGAAGAATCCCTGCTAAACACACTGGTAGAATACCAACTAACTAGTCTAAATGCTTACGGTAGGAGACAGCTACACATAAGGGTACGATTCCAGCAGTGCATGATAAAATATGCTAAGTAACTAACAATAGAAGCTTTGAGTTTGAAAAGGCTTTCAGGAGATGTACAACTAAGTTTTAATCATAAAAATTGAAATCATGTCGAAACATCGTATCAGTTGTAAGAATATCCATCCTAGTTCCTCCATAGTAGGCTGTATAAATAATGACTCAACGAACCACTGATGTAAAATTGACAATCAGGCTCCAAGCTCTCTTTCCATCAGGAATATAATTCTAGCAAATTTTCAGAAAGTAATTTTGCATAAGGGAAAATAAGCTCCCAGAATAATTTGTTTAACAAGAAGGTTTTTCTCTCAAAATCAAACTGAGACGAAACCAACTTATTACTTACATATATATATATATATTATGGAGTGAAAATTACAGAAACAACCTGCAAAATTTGGTAGAGTGAGCACTGAGCAGAGACAGGTATATCTCTTATCATGAAGAGTATGAGAAAGCCTGTGTAATGTTCTCTAATTCATTGTCACGTCCAAAACTAATTAAGAATTGAGAAATTTCAGCTTCACACATGAATATATAGTGATTAGAACTTCACTATGAAACTCTTTCTTTTTTTATTTCTTTTCTCATCAACCTAGGGAGAATTGAATCTCTTCACTTTTTCTTTCTAGGCCAATAGAAAGAGCAGTAGATATACTTGCTGGAATAGCAATAAAAAGCAGATAGCATAAAGCACTTGCTTTACCAGATTATAATAAATGGGCAAGGAAGGAGTTCGTGATGCTGTAAATATTAAATTAAATGCATAATTATAAGGAAAAAAATGAAAAGCAAATTTTAAAGTAAATTTTCTATCCCCTGTATACTGTGTTCATCCTGCCAAACAGCGATTAGCCCACAAAACAAACTAGACAACATTACTAGAAATAATAATTCACCCCAATTTTGCAGTCAACCAACTCATGTAACGTAAAACAAGAAATTCAATCAATTCAACTCATTAACGTGACAAGGGTGCCAAAGCCCTGTAAATTTTTGCAATGACATTCAAGGTTTGGCTCTGATCAATCTCAAGAATCAATTAAACATAAATTTGATCAAATAGAAAGTCAACTACTATTATCACCCTTTGTCTCCTTCGAGTCGGGCAGAAGACAGAAAGGTATTCCAAAGCCTTTACAAATGATAACCACCACCATCGGTTTTCCATGAAATTAATCAACAACAGGAATTGAGAAATAATACGTTTACGTTTCATTTTAATCACAACTCAAATATTAAGCTAAACATTGCGTTGCGTCTATAATTCCCTCTTAAAAGCCACCTAAAAACCCCAGAAAAAGGGAACCAAAAATGAAAATTCAAGAACGTGACATATATATTCCATTTCCATTTCCATTATTTAAGGTGGAATGCAAGATAAACAACGGAGTCAATCTTCGTAAACCTTGTTTGCACTTTTAACTCACAATAGGAAGAGTTTTCCCAAAAAGACAATTGTTTCCTTTCGCATTAGAGTTTCCAGGAAACTTGACGCCCAAGCAAAAAGCATTCCACGAAGTTAAAGAAAAATCAAGAAGTAATGTAGTAGGATCGACAGGACATTATAAGATAATATTAACATCACAATCAAAAAAAGAAAGAAAAGAACATTAATCATCTTCTTGAACACTCACAATCACAGAATCAAAGAGTCACAGTGCTGTGCTTTTCCCTCGAGGAAAGCCTAGTCGTTAGTACGAAGCTTGTATGATCCGTGATAACAGATAGCTATCCGTATTCCAGAGAAGACATGGAAAGGAGATTGAATGAAGCAGAGAGTGGTATTGAGATGGGAAATTTGGTAGTTATGAGAAAACGAGCGCGCTTTCACCAGTAAAAAGAAGAGAGGTTTTCCTTAGGTGTATGTCAGGTACACCTAAAACTCCACACCCATTTATCTTTTTGTCAAAATCGGTAGAAATCAACGGCTGGATCAGGCGGTCTTTTTACATGTGTGGCTCTGATGCTGAGATGGGCCCGGAAACACGTGGTGATTGGCTATGCTGCTGTATACGAATCGTTTATTACAAAATTAAATTTTATTTTAAAATAAAGCATTAATTAATTATTTTAAAAAAATTAAGTTGCGTGGATAAATTAATATTACTAATTAGTTAATTTATATTTTTTTTTAGAAATACGAAAAAATTAATTTTTTATTGTGTACTAAAATAAAATAGTTGGATTGCTTCCTATCATGACTTCCCTTCCACATGTTCAACAATCTTATTCACAACTGGTTCCACCATGGCATCCAAATCCTCCAAGTTTTGCTTTAATTCATCAACCTTCAAAAAGAATTAAGATTAATGGAATCTTTTTCATATATATCAGTTTTTATATGTATATATTATACATATGATGTATTTGTCGTTAAATTAGTCGGTGAAGCAGAGTAATGGGTTTAATGAAAAATTCAGCTGAAAGTTTATTGGTATAGTTATAATATATATTTAGTGAGGTTCAAAAGGTATATGTGTATATATAGACATATAGGAGATGAATGAATATATAAACATACTTTATGAAAGAAATTTTGAGTACAGTGAGCATCATGAGCAGCGATTTGCGAAATGTGTTGTGTGGTCAAGGCAATTGTCTTCAACTTAGTATGCTCAGGAAGGTTTTCTGCAACATCTGCAGATACCTTCTCCGCCACGGCTGCCACCTTTTCCACCACCTCTGCTACGTGTTCAGCTTCTTCTACCACCATTTCCACCTCTCCTATATATTCACACCATCGATTTTAAGCAAAACATCTCTTCCATTTTCAACCTTATACGTATACATATATAAATACACATAACATATAACTGGGTCATGAATTCACCTTCAATCCTCTTCAGTTTCTCCCACTTTGGCTTCAAGCTTGGGAGCAAGAAAACTAGTACAGACCCTAAAATCCATCTTATTGTTCCTCTCCTGTTATACGTTAGTTATGTACTATATATACACCAATGTGTATTGAAAATGAAGGTGGCAGCTATATTAAAAAAAAAAAAAAAAAATTTGTTACCAGAAAGAGAAGTTAAATGACTTAGTTGGCGGAGGACGAGGTGGTATGGCTGGTGTTAATCTTGCATTAATCTCCTTGTCAGTCTTCCCCGTTCTGTAATCAAGATTAACAAGAAAATTAACAATTCCATATACATACATATATATATATATATATATAAACTTGCCATCTATATGTATAACAATTGGTAGCAACGGAAATCACGTTTTTGGGGTATGATGACGATCGAGTTTCCTCCAAGTTCCGTAATTGATCAACTGCATGTTTGTCTGGGTTGGATAGTTACCACCAGGTGGGTAGCAGCAGCTCTTGTGGGAAGCAATAATATTATTGGTGTAGTAACCGCGAAATAACTCCAGAAAGCTTAGAAGTTTGTATGGAGCACGACAAGAACCTCTGGACGACATCATATAATCTTCAATTAACTCTTCCTGTTAATACAGAATAAAAGATGATATGATCATATATGTATATATATATATATATGGTTATAAATTGATTGTGTATGGGTTTGACGTGTAGGAGTTTTTTGCTTGTGGGTGTGGATCCATGATGAAACACGTTAAGAAATGATCAAAGGTTTCTGCAAATCATTTGGCCAATTTTATGGCTTTAAGCTACAATCGTACTGTCTCATCTTTTTCTTGCAAGTTAAAATTCATACTTATTGCCGCAAGCAAACAACTACTCAACTATATGTATATGTACCAATAAATCATGTGGGTATTTTCAATTTCTTTTCTTTTCTTTTTTAGAAAAAAATATTTATTTATTTTGAATACCTAATAGAAAAAGGCTGACTACAACTTCTATTGGGCTAGATTAGTTACACCGTAAATGGGCCAAGAAGCCCATTCTAATGTGAAAGCTAGCCTCAAAATGGGCCCAATTCTATTTATTTTTGAAAAATTAAGGGAAGTCAACTTCACTGAAAAATTCAAACCAACTTTTCCAGTCAACGTTCTTCACCTGATCAGCTTGTGCTAATCAAATTCCTCACCTACAAGTTTTCTCTTTCGTCTTTTGATCTTCACCCACCAGCTAACCCTTCTCTCTAAACATGGGGTTGGGATTCAGACAGTTGTTCTCAGATTCACTCGGCGACTCCATTGATTCCGTGTGTGAAAAGTACTGTGACGAACCAGAAGATGATTCCGGCTATTGCTTACCAGTATGTTTGGATGTCTGTCCTGAGATCTGTCACTATTCTCTTACATCCCTTAATTCTTCTTCTGATCTTCCCCATCACGCCAAATCCAAGAGTTTAATGGTCATCTTGCTATCAATTCTCGCAGCCGTTTTCCTTCTCTTCTGTTGCTTCGTTGTCTATGTCAAGTACTACGGTCACCGGAGGAGATCGCCGGCGCCGCCCGAACCCCACCGGGATGATTTCGTTAACGAAGATCGCGAACCTGTGGTTGACCATCACATCTGGTACATCCGCACAAATGGATTGCAGCCGTCGGTGATTAGCTCAATCACGGTTTGTAAGTACAAGAGAGGAGATGGTCTTGTTGAAGGAACAGAGTGCTCTGTTTGTCTGAATGAGTTCCAGGAAGACGAAACTATCCGGCTATTACCAAAGTGTTCTCACGCTTTTCATCTTCCTTGTATTGACACCTGGCTTAGATCTCACACCAACTGCCCTATGTGCCGTGCCCCAATCGTCGCAATTCCTGCCCTAACTTCCTCATCGGAAGTCAACGCCGATGAGGAGGTTCCTCGTCACGATACACGAGTCGCAGATTTGGGAGATATTAATGGAGAACCCGCCATTGAAATCCAAGGTGGAGAGGAGGAAGAAGAGATGGTTGAGATACAGCCGATGAGAAGATCGGTTTCGTTGGATTCTTTATCAGCTTCAAAGATCAGTGCAGCTCTGAGGAGTTTAACTGACCAAGAGGAAAATAGTTCAGATTCGGAATTGGGTAGAAGGAAAGAATCAAACTGGGGAATAGTCCCAAAAAGAGGAGGCGGCAACCAAGGGTTGGCAAGATTGGTGGGTTCTTCCTCTTCATTTGGGAGGTCAATGTTGTTGAACAGATCATTGTCTTGCACCGGAAAGTTTTGGCTATCGAGATGTAGCAGGAGCAGGAATTCTGGTCTGCCTTAGGAAGTTTTTGATCTCCATTTCTCACATTTTACTTTCAGTGATCAGATATCTGCAAGACGACATCTCTTGGAACCCTCTTTTATCTCTTTCCAAGCTGAGATAAAAGAAATTATACATACATATATAGGTAATATATATAAAATAATGATGTAAGGAAATTGTAGTGATCCCAGAAGGGAATTTCTGAATTTTACTGAAATAATTATGTATAGTATCACCATTTCTGTTTCTGAAATTTACTGAAATAATTATGTATAGTATAACCATTTCTGTCCCATGTAAATGATATGTTATATGAAACTTAATCTGGAAGAGAATTGGAAGTGGATATATATTAAATGTGTGCATCTATATTGGCTAGATGGAGGAGGAGATTATCACTGATGTATGTATACCTTACCTTTGACATAATTGTAATTATATTAAGATACTTAGTTTGCAATCGATGATAATTAATTCTAATATTTGATTTTTTTTTTCCTTTACTCCTGCTATTTTATTAATTATATTTTTAAAAAATAAATTTGTTTATTTATTAATTTATGATAAATCATTTTACCAAAAAATAATCTTTAAAAAAAATAACTCAAGTCGAGTTACAACTTACGTGGAGGTTGATGCATTAGAGTAAATATGGGCCGGTAACACTGGCGGGTTGGCCCGGCCTCCCGGCCCGCCCATTCTTACACCAATTAAGAATGGCATAACAGTAAATAAAAGAGAGAGGTACTTGTAAAGGTCAAGTTGAAAGTATTCCTGCGATTACCAGTATATGTTCTCTCGTTCACTGG
The DNA here is from genome assembly GCF_000150535.2 of Carica papaya. The sequence continues at coordinate 137,911 of NW_019014650.1, read as the reverse complement.
AAGTTGAAATGGCTGGAACTGTCTCTGCATCCATCATTTCACCACCCAAAGTGATCAAAACCGTCAAAGCGTTGACAGAATCAGCTGCTCTCACTTCCCTTCCCCTCCGCGTACGCCTTCAGTCATCCTCATGGTGAAGCAGTTTCAGATCTAGACTCCGATGAGTCCATCCCCGTTATCGATTACTCTCTCCTCACCTCCGGTACTCCTGGTCAACGCTCCAAAATTATCGAGGACCTGGCCAAAGCCTGCCGGGACTGGGGCTTCTTCATGGTATATAGACTCTAAATCGAAGCAATTACTTGGTAAATGTTTATATCGGAGATTATTGTGGTGGATGTGTGCAGGTGACGAATCATGGAGTCGAAGAGAGATTAATGGAGGAGATGATAGAAGCGTGCAAGGGATTCTTCAATCTGAGTGAGGAAGAGAAGCAGGAGTATGCAGGAAAGCATGTGCTGGACACAATCAGGTGCGGCACGAGCATGAATGTTTCTGTGGATCAAGTTCTCTTTTGGAGGGATTACCTCAAGATTTTTGTACATCCTCAGTTTAATTCCCCAAATAAACCGCCAAATTTCAGGTAATTATTATTGAATTTTTAATTAATAAGTTTTGAATTACTTTGGTGATTTCTTTTATGACAATTTCATTTGCAGAAACTCTTTGTGATAGTAACTGGAATTAATGAAAATCTTGTTATCATAATCATAAGATTGCTATAAATGAACTTTCCATGGATCAATCGATAAATGAACCTTTCCCTGGGTCGGCAGCCACCTATGAACAAATTATTAACGAGATAAATATATCATATACAGAGAGATTGCATCGGACTACACTAAAAGAGTGCGGGAAATTCGAGAGCAACTGCTAATAGGCATATGGGAAAGCTTGGGTCTAGACGGCCATGACATGAACAAGGCCTTGAATATAGAAAACGGCTTACTCATTCTGGCTGCAAACCTATATCCACCATGTCCGCAACCGGAGCTGGCAATCGGGCTGCCACCGCATTCTGATCACGGCCTCTTGACTATCCTGATTCAAAACGGAATCGGTGGCCTTCAACTCGAATGCAAAGGCAAATGGGTCAATGTCAATGCCATCCCTAACTCCTTTTTGGTTAACATCTGTGATAATCTTGAGGTATATCTACATATTTTTATATGTATAATATGTATATATGTGCAGAAAATATATGATGTTTACATATATGATGTGGTGTTTCTGGTAGATTTTGAGCAACGGAAAGTACAAGAGCGTGGTCCATCGAGCATTAGTAAACAACAGAAGTACAAGGATTTCCATAGCCATGGCAAATGGACCTGCACTTGATACAGTTGTGAGTCCAATAGCAGAGTTGGTTGAGAAGGAAGGTCAATCACCAGCTTATTTTGGAATCAAGTACAGAGACTATTTGGAATTGCAGCAGAGTAACAAGCTCGACCGGAAATCTTGTCTGGATCGAGTCAGAATTCAACCCTGTTAATCATTATTAATAACTAATGCTTGACTGTAAATGTGTCAACTTTAAACTGGTTAGAAAAAAAAAATAAAGTAACTTCTTGACTGCGAGATCAAGAGAGGCGGAGCAACAACTTAGAAACTTCACTCAGGAATTTTATCAGGCAGTGAGCAGAATGAAGAAATGCTGAAGAACTTATCTAATTTTATTTATATGCAGAAGTTGCAACAAGAAACCCACAAAATCAGCAGCCAAATACATATGATAAACACATCCCTGAAATATCTACCACTTATCCACTATTTATAATATTAGAATAATTAGTTTAAATAACTAAAAATATAAAAAAAGATGTAATTAAATAAAAAAAGCATGTGACTTACTAATTTTTGCATTATATTTAACACTTTCTGTAATGCAGAAACTTACAATACTAATTATTTGTCTAAAATATTTATACTTTGCCAAAGGAAGAAGTTTTGTAAACATTTCAGTTAGCTGGTCATTTGTATTGCAATATGGAATCTATATGCTACTTTTTGCCACCAATTCTCTAATAAAATGATGTCGAGTTTCGATATGTCTTGTGCGATTGTGATAAATAGAATTCTTCGTCATAGTAATGGTGGACTGATTATCATAATAAATTATAGTTACATTTTGCTTTTGCTTCATGTCTTCTAAAATTATTTCCAACCATACTGTCTGACAAGTTGCTGAAGTTACAGTCATGTATTCAGCTTTCGAAGATGATAAAGTTGTAGATGCTTGCTTCTTTGAGCTCCAAGATATAATACTTGACCCCAAGCTAAAAATACATCTTGTGGTACTTTTGTGACCATCAACACAACCTGTTCAATCACTATCTGAATATCCATACAAATTCAAATTACCGGTGTTATAAAATAAACCGTATGAAGTTACTAATCTCAAGTACCTTAACACTCTTTTTGCTGCCTCACAATGTATTCTGCTTGGTTTTTGCATAAACCTGGACAAAAGACTAGTAGTTTGCAAGATGTTCGGCCTAGTATTAGTGAGATAGAGGAGACTGCCTACCAAGATTCGATAAACATGAGCATCAACTTGTTCTTCTCCATCTTCAGCACTCAACTTGTGATTAGTTTTCATTGGAGTTTTTATCGGATTGCAATTTTGTAACTTAAACTTGCTAAGAAGATCATTTGCATACTTTGTTGATAAATAAAAAAATCCTGCATCACTTTGATATATTTATGATCCCAAAAAGTATCTCATCAAGCTCAAATCAGTCATATCAAATTTTTCAATCATAATCTTTTTGAAATCAGGCAACAATAAAGGACTATTACTAGTGTAGATTAAATTGTCTATATAAAAGCAAACAATAAGTACTTTATCGACTCCTTTTGCTTTCACATACAAAGTATGCTCATTATCACTTCTTTAAAAATCATTGTTGCTAAAATGTCCAATTAATCCTTGCATACCAGGTCCTTGGAGCTTGCTTAAGGCCATACAAAACCTTTTTCAATTTGCACACCTTTGTCTCTTGTCCTTTTACCTCATAACCCGACGATTGCTTTATGTAGACATCTTCATCCAAAAAACCATTTAAGAAAGCTAATTTGACATCAAATTGATAGACATTCCACTTGTAATGTACAACTATACCTAGACAACCCTTATAGAGTCAAATCTTGTCACTGGTGCAAAGGTCTCTTCAAAGTCAATACCTTCACGTTACATATAATCACGATCAATTAGCCGTGCTTTATATTTTTGAATTAAGCCATCAGGTTTGTACTTTAATTTATAAATCTATTTCAATCCAATTGTTTCTTTATCTTTAGGCAATTCAACAAGTTCCCATGTCTTGTTTTGTTCTAAGACATTTATTTATTCATCCATAGCATTACACCATTTTTTTTGAGCTTGCAGTATCATTGAAGCAGTTAAGTTCTTGAATTTGTACAATTTGACAATATTCAGTTTTTTGATAAATCTTCTTTAAAGATCTTCACTTTTTTGGAGGTGTATCACTTGAGCTTGAACTTGAAGATGCACTTGTTGACGGGCTGGTTGGGTTAGATAGATTAAAAGGGTCTGAATTATTACCATTACTATTCATCAGAGTTGTTGGAGTATTACATATATCATCACCAGCTTCAAATAATTTTGGACAACCCTGTTTCTCATGCTAACTCCACTAATTTTTCTCATCAAACATAGCAATCCGACTAATAATTAACTTCTTCATGATAGGATCATAAAAATAGTACCATTTTGTTTTATTATTATAACTCACAAATATGCATTTGACACTATTTTCATTAAGTTTGTGTCTTTTTGAGAAGAAATAGAACATAAG
>NW_019014650.1:119773-133648 GCF_000150535.2 Carica papaya | reverse complement strand
GTCATTATCATCCAAAAAGACTGCAAGTGCTTGATTTTTGCACTCCAAAAAGACTAAAACATATTGTTATCAGCCATAGACATATTGAACAACAAATGCTTCTTAATTTTATAAAAAAAAACAACACATATCATATTCTCAAAAATAAGTGCATACCCTTTTCTTAAAAATTGCTCCACACTCAACAAATTTTAATCTAAATCAGGTACATAAAGAAGATCTTTAATGTAGCTGAAATGATTAAAATTTACCTTGACAGTCCCTTTTCCACATGCTTCACGAACCATATCATCTCTTATTTTTACCTGCTTCTTAATTATCTTATTTAAGCTGATGAAAACATTCAAATCTGTTGTCATATGATTACTGCAACCGTTGTCCACATGCCAAATATTTGACAAACTTTTATTTCTAGCAACATAAGTCATAAACAAGCTTTTGGTCTCATCTTCTTTTTCCTTCTCTTTCGTAAATTTTGCTTGTTCAACTTTAAGTCGATAAAACTTTGCAATATGACTAATTTTCTTACAATAAAAACATTGTAGCTTCTGATTTTGAGCTCCACCATTGTTCTTGGTATCTTGCCTGCGATTATAGCTTCCATGTCCACCACCTCGACCACCTCTCCTTTTCGTCCATGACCAGCATAGCCTCATCGCCCTTGTTTACTACTTGACTCATTAGAATTTTTAGAAAAATATATCTTTGTGTGAAATGCATTTTCAGCATCACGTTCTTTACGTTTGTTCAGCTTATTTTCATGAGATTGCAATGAGCCAAGCAATTCATGAGTTATTAGTTGACTCAAATCTTTGGATTCTTTTTATGGCAGCCACTGTATGATCATATTTCTTTGGAAGACTTCGTAGCACTTTCTCAACAACTTTTTGCTCTGATAGTTGATCACCATATTTACGTATCTAGTTAACAACCTCCAATATTTTGTAAAAATAGGCCTTCATAATCTCACCATCTTTCATGGAGAACTCCTCAAATTGTCATCTAAATGTTTGCAATTTGATGGATTGAACCTTGGCAGTCCCCCTGTAGGCCATTTATAGTGCATTCCATGCATCTTGTGACTTTGCTTCAGTTGGGATTTGTGAAAAGATGCTATCATCAATAGCTTGTTGAATAAAAAAGAGAGCTTTAGCGTCTTTTTTCTTAGATTCTTTTAGAACTTCAGTTGAAACATCTGTTTCATTGTAGTCATTCTCAACTAGCTCTCACAAGTCTTGAGAAATGAAGAGAGTCTTCATTTTTATGCTCCATACTTCATAATCATTTCCTTTGAATAATGGTAGGGAGGGAAGGGTTAAATTTACATCCATGGAGTTGTTTGCCATCTCCTGAATAAACTAGCTCTGATACCAGATGTTAACTTTAAACTAGTTAGGAAAAAAAAAACTTTTCTACTTAACTGCAAGATCAAGAGAGGTAGAGCAACAACTTAGAGACTTCACTCATAATTTTTATCAAGCAAGTAGTGAGTAGAATAAAGAAATGATGAAGAACTTATCTGATTTTATTATTTCTAGTCAACAAATTTATACACCAAAGTTGCAACCAGAAACTCACAAAATTAACAGCCAAATACCCTATGATAAACACATCCCTAAAATATCTACCACTTGCCCACTATTTATAAGATTAGAATAATTAATTTAGATAACTAAAAATATAAAAGAGCATGTGATTAAATAAAGAAAACATGTGACTTATTAATTTATACATTATATTTAACACTTTCTCATAATCTAGAAACTTATCAGAAAATGAAATTGTTGCTAAGCTTCAATCTGATGGAATTGTTCCCGTACCCTATTTTTTTTTCTTTGCCATTGTATATAGTGGATAACGGACTTCCAGTTATTTTGTTTCTATAGTAAAGTTAGCATGTCAATCAATCTATGTATATGTCTAAGGAAGGTATAGTAAAAAATGTCAAATGAAATATTTTTATTGTTTTAAATAAAAGATAAAAATAATAAATTTTTTATAAATACATGTATTGTATAAAAATCAAATATTAATATTATTCTTTCAAATTTTAAAATGTAAAAATAAAGTTAATGTAATAATTATAATTACATATAATATATAGAGATAAGATTAAGATACTATAAAAATATTCATATGATTATACATAATATTTATTTATTTGATTTTTTAAAATATTAAAATAAGATTTAGTTTTTAATCAACTATAAATTATATATCCTATACTTCAAAGGATAAAAATAATTTTGATAATATATAATAATTATTTATTTAAAATTTACACGTTAATATTAATTGTATATATTTTACTGTAAAAAAGATAAAATATTAAATAGAGTATAAAAAATTAATATGATAATATATATAATAATTATTTATTTAAAATTTTAAGATATAAAAATAGGATTTAAATTTTAATTAATTATAAATTATACACATTATAATTTTTAAATATAAAAATAATTTTAATAATATATGTATTAAGTATTTATTTAAAATTTTTAAATATAAAAATAATTTTGATAATATATACAATAATTATTTATTTAAAATTTTTAAATATAAGATAGAATTCAACTTCTAGTTAACTACAATTTATATATTTTATAATTAATTTTTAAAATTATAATACGTGTATGACACCAAATAGAGATCTAAGTATATATGTGTGTGTATAAATATTAATTAAAATAATTTACTTTGATTATATACAATTTGCAAATAAATATTTTTTAAACCGGTCCGGACCATTGAACCGGGATACGATCGGTTGAACTGATTTTGTGAATCCATCCTACCCATGGAACTATTCCGGTCTGGTTTTTCGGCCTAGACCGGAATGTGCCCACCCCCGTCCATTTCAATGGCCGTCAAAGCAAAATAAAGATTTGTTCCGTTCTATGTAGCAAACCAAACACGGTCTTAAGGCCCTGAAGGGCCTGAACTTTATGATCAACGCAGTGGAACTTCGAAATTTGGAAAGAAGACGAAGAACGGAGACAAACCTGGAGAAGCCATGACAACCCGCTCCCTCTTCCTTGCTCTTAGACGGTAAGCATACTGCAAATTCTCATTTTATTTGCTCTACTCTTTTTGTTCGGCTCCGAGAAACTCTAGAATCTCTGTATATTTTGTAACTCTCACCCATAGTTTGGAACGTCGAGCTTTTTGTTTATTGATTTCAGGAGCTCTAAAATTGAATCCGTTCCTAAACTCCCAATATTCTAGTTAAAAAAGTATCATAATTTTCTTTCCGTCTTTCTTAATGCTGAACTCTTTTCTTCTTGTTTCTTGACCGACCTGCTTTTCTGAAAACCAGCAGTTTAATCTTCTCTCTCTTTTGGGAATTGGCAGTGTTCTTAACTATAAAGACAAGCAATCTCAAGTTTTACTTTTCTCCAATAAGAAAAGCAATATCTCAAGATCATTCTCTTCAAGCGTCTTAACCGGCGAATGCATCGAAGAATCTCCGATTCCAGAGGAGAAAGACGATTTGAAGAGCCGTATTTTCAGGCTTAGACTCCCTAAGCGAAGTGCAACCAATGTCCTCGAGAAATGGGTTCACGAAGGCAACCAAATTACCATTTATGAGCTTCGGCAGATTTCCAAAGAGCTCAGAAATTATCGGCGTTTCAAGCACGCTCTCGAGGTTTTCCACTGTTTTAACTTTTTTTTCCTTTTTCTTTTGCGTTAGAGATATTATCTTTTCTGTACCTTTCTTGGTAGTGTAGGAAAATGATGGTAAAGATTCAGACTGGAGGTTTTACCTGTCTTTGAGGTATTTAGGTAACAGAAACTGGAAAATTTTATGAGAGGAGTAAATTAATGAAAATGTCTGCTGCAATTCCTTGTGCTAAATTTCATATCTGAGAGTTATAAGGTTCGGGAAAAAAACTTATGCATGGACGAGATAGACATGGATGGCCAGTGCATCTAATCGATTTCCCTCAAGCATTTCTAAAAATTATAATTTTCTTACCGACTTACCTGTAATCTTCTACTAGAATTTCAAATTAAATGGTCCGTTGTACTTAGTTTCTTTAGCTGATTTGAGCTCCAGAATTAGGTTTTATTTGTTAATGGATTAGAAATGAATGTGAATTGGGTGAAGCATTGATGATTAATTCGTACTTTATGACAAAAGGTAGTCAAATTTAGGAATTAAGAGTCGGAAATTCACATGAAGCTTATTTCTTCATGTTTACTTGTGCAAGATACACCAACAATTAGAAAGGTTGGAATTTCGTACTATATCCACACATAAATGGGATTGCAAATAGTATGTATACTTGCTTTCTGGTCCCTGAAATCAGCAAGGCAAAATTGTATATATTTTGCCTTCATGTAACTAACAAGAAAAAAAAATCACGCAGAAATGCAAATGCAAGAACACATGCTTTGACAGGATAGTGACGGAGGGCCTTTGTTAGTTCAGGAAAAAAAAATATGGGATGACTTGAAGGAAAAGGAAAAGAAAATTCATCTCTAAAGGCACGTTTAGGATTTTTCTATGAAAGATTGCAATTATGCAGTCATAATGAATGTTAAAGAGTTATGAAGAAGAATACAAGACCAGAAAGAGAGATCATAAGAGTTAGAGGGGTTTTTCCTTTTTCTATCAAATTTTATCCTATGACAAGATGTCATTTTTATGAAATTGAACTAGTCCTACTCTCTTAAACACAAAGGAGAACAAAGGTGGTTAGTTAGCAGAACAAAAGAACCTTTCAATATTGAGCTGTTTGTATTTTCTTATGCTGTGAGGAATGAGCAGAGGATTTCTATTTCCTAAACATCTCTAGGGCGCTGAAGTTTTTCTGACTTCATCTGTTTACTCTTACTGTTTCATAAGGTTTAGGATGCTAGAATTTTTTAGGACCATTTTTCCCCTTCACTTATTCGCGAGGATAGGATGACATTTTTGGCTTCTCTTTGGGCGAGGTGCATGGACTTTATAAAGGATATTTCTCTGTGTACTTGACATAGAGATTGGGTGACTGATCTCTATTGATTTATTTTATCTCCTGATGTTTCAGCCTTATATCTTCTTTGCTGCTTTTCTTTTCATTGGTGGATGCCTAAGCCTTGCTTGATTTACCTTGTTCCTCTTTTTTTTTCTTGAAATAAAAAGTGTATATATGCATTAATATGGTACCAAATAAACAGGGGTACCGCTCCTATATAAAAACTTTACAATGTACTTAGTGAGTCAATGACATGTCCAAAATTCACATCAGTAATCATATCATATCATATCCTAACAATAAAAATCTAAAATAATACATCTATCTGTCTCTCAATGTATACAAATCAGTTGCTTTACCCTCAAAAACTCTAGAATTTTTTTTCTTTTTAAAGAACCCAAAACAAAGTTAATGGAATGAGATTTTTCAAATTTCTTTCTAATTGAATCCTTTCCCAAGCTCACAATTCCTCCCTAATAGGCCCAGCCATCACCCAGCTAATGCCAATAATGCTATAAATAGCACTCCACAACCCAAACGCCACTGGACACCACAACAGAACATGCACACAGCTTTCCTCATTCTCCAAACACAGATAGCACCGATTGGGGAGGATCAACCCCCTAGATTTCAATTTGTCAATTGTCAAAATGCACTCTCTACTTGCTTCCCATGCAAAAATTGCAACTCTAGGAGGTACTTTTGCCTTCCATATCTGTCTTGTGGGGAAATTTGGAATCACAACCTTGTTCCTCTTCTCTTCTGATAATATTTCTTCTTTTACGCACAAAAAGGGGAATGTTTCATGAACTGTGAAATCTTGGCTATTTGGTCAGATATGCTTCTGCTCTTATTGAATTATTTTTCTGCTTTACTCTTACCTGAAATTTGGTGAATCTTTTATCTTGATTCCTGGCCTTAGAAATATGCTACTTATTGCAGAATTTGATTGTCTATGCAATTATGTTAGTTACTGTAAATTCTATAATGGAACTGACATAAGCTAGCAGATATCAGAATGGATGGTTGCCCGTGAAGAGTTTGAGTTGTTAGATTCTGACTATGCAGTGCGGATTGACCTAATGACAAAAGTTTTTGGAATTGAAGCTGCTGAACACTACTTTGAGGGTCTACCTCTGACAGCAAAAACTTGTGAAACATACACTGCTTTACTACATTCTTATGCTGGAGCCAGATTGACTGAAAGGGCTGAAGAACTGTTCAATAGAATAAAGGAATCCAAGCTGCCCTTCAATGCTCTCATATACAATGAAATGATGACCTTGTACATGTCAGTTGGGCAGGTGGAGAAGGTGCCTACAGTTGTTGAAGAATTAAAACGGCAGAATATTGCCCCTGATATTTTCACGTACAATCTATGGATAAGTTCATGTGCTGCGACTCTTGGCATTGATGAAGTTAGAAGGATCCTAAATGAAATGGCCCGTGCTTCTGGTTGCAATGATGACTGGGTTAGATACATAAATCTTGCGAACATATATGTCACCACCAGTCACCTTGTAGATGCCAAGTCTGGTCCCTTGGTGGAAGCAGAGAAAGGTATCACACAAAGAGAATGGATAACATATGACTTTCTAATTATTCTATATGCAGGTTTAGGCAACAAAGATAAAATTGACCAAATATGGAAATCGTTGAGAATGACTAAACAAAAAATGACAAGCAGAAATTACATTTGTGTCCTTTCTTCATATCTGATGCTTGGGCATTTGAAAGAAGTGGAAGAAGTTATTGATCAGTGGATGCAATCTACCACGCCAAACTTTGATATTTCTGCATGCAATAGAGTTCTGGATGCATTCACCGAGACTGTTTCGACTGCAAAGGCCAATGATTTTCGTATGCTTCTGATTCGAAAGAATTGCATCCCCACAAATGAATCCAAATCTGACTGAGCTTAAAATGATCTGGCAACAGCTTGGTGGAAGCGTTTATCTAGTTTGAAATGTCAGAGACAAAAAATTTCTTATGATTTATTGCAGGCTCATAACATCATCGGGAACTGGATTTGCAGTCTCTGAACAACAGAGGTTTTTCGTTGCACCTTTTGCCTTCTGGCATCTTTTTATGGATAAATTTCATAGCTTCATAACACTTCGACTCCATTTTTGTCATGAATGCATAATTATGAGCTCTGGTATTTCTTTATCACCACTATTCAACTGATGTTATTTGTCTCAGAACAGTTGTAGACAAGAACTGATATAATAATTTTGTTCACAGAAAATGAAACATTGCCGTTGTTTTTATTTTTTTTTTCCCTTTTACTCCACATGCTATCATGTATTGCATGATTCTTCACACATTCAAATTTTGTCGTTTCTTGATTTTATTCGTTGAACCATCCTATTAAATCATAGTCTGCGAGTACTGATACTTCTTCTTTGCCTTAGAAATTGTATTATAGAAGTGGTTACTAGTTTGTTTATACTTCTTATACCACTTCATTTCCAACTGTCAATGTACAAATCTACATGCATACCTGTATGTTGATTGCCGTTTAGGGAATACTCTGCTTTAGCTGGGTAATTTCTGTGAGATGAGATGGTGTATGTGAGCTTGAGATAATTGTGCTGCCATCTGCTGAAGTAGGAAAAAGGATTCATCTTTATATTTTGAAATTTTTTTAACAGATTGATCAATCTCTTAGGGATGTATTGATATTGTGGATTAAATTCACATGGTAAATAAATACAATGATTTACAAAGATTATTTTGGTTATATTATTTTCTTTCTGAAACTTGCACTTTAAAATATTTGAAATTAGAAAGACACTTTTAGAATGTTTGATTTCCCTTAGGGGAAGAATGAATTCATTCCGACATATCAATATTGATGAACCTTTATACTCATGTAGTTTGCCTGCTGGGTATCACTTATGAATTGAGTTGATTTATATCTAATATAGAGTTAGATAGAGTAGTACAGAGTAAGGACTAGAAACATAGAAACCATATCCTGTTTTTCAAAGAACGCTTGTTCTAGATCAAGAATGACATTACAAATTCCTTTATCGATGCAATTCTCTCAAATCTCTCCTTTTATTTTGGGTGATTAGAGATGTTACTTTGGTGCATATACTCTAAAAGACCAATCAATATGTGCTGGTCTCACACTACCCCCACCACCCAAGAGAGTAGTGAAATTAAAGTATCACTCCATGGTGATTGAACAAGTATGAAAAACAATGCAGGGTGGTTTTATTTATAATATTAAAAGGTAGAGTTCTAGTCTACATGAACGATTAGAACTATAGCCTAACAAGACTTTAGTTGTATAATCATAATAATGGTACAAAAAATCATAATGTCAACGATACATTCAGCCATACCGTTCTGTTATGGAGTGTAGAGACACGACAATCTTATACAAGCAGAAGTCTTAAATTAGTGTTGGACAAATTCATCGCCATCACCACATTGAAACTGTTTAATTTTTGCACCCGAATTGACAAAGTAGATAAAACATCCTAAACCGACGATGCTGAAGCTCACGAGATTTGACAAAGTAGCTGAGAAATCAAGGTTGAAGCCAGGAAAGGACTTGAAAACATTAGAAACTCCGAAAGAAGGGTGAGGAGCACCAGAAAGTTGTTGAAGTAAAGAGGAAGAAGAGAAAATCATCTTGAGAGATGGCTGTAATTGGTAAATAAATTTACATTTTTTTAAAACTAATTTGATTTAATCCATTTGTAGAAAATTTGAGTAATATCTGAAGGACAGACAAATCTTATAAGCAAGCAGCCATGCCCAAGTGGGATGTTAACGACTAATGTAAAGTACCGAATTGCTTGACCAATTTTCTACTACAAATATTATTTCTCTACATTTTTAAAAGTCATTGCAAGAAAAAGTTTTGACTTCTATGGTATAAATTTTACTAGAATTATTCCTAATTAAAAAAAAAACCACTAACAATTATTGACCATATATATATATATATATATATTTATTGCGCTTGGAATTTTTTTTTAAAAAAAAAAGCATAACAAATTTATATATATATATATATATATAATTATAAAAAAAAATGATATGGTTAGTGCGATCCAACCTTACCCACTACGTTAAATTAAAGAATCGATATATAACCAAAATTTATATTTATGTTATTTTATTTTACGATGAAATTGCAAATCAAGCGCAAGTTAATTATATATTGTAACAGTATATACACACACACACACACACATATATATATATATATATAGAATTAAATATTTATAGGACCAGCTTTAATAAGTATTTATATATAGAGAGAGAGAAGTAAACAAGGTACGCATACACATGATTTAGGGGTGGGTCAAATAATTTTAATAATATAAAAGTTGAAAATTCAACTAGTATTTTTATTTGGCGATATTATACACAAAAGTTGAAGAGTCTATCCCCATGTGTAGTTTTTAGGTATATCCAATATTTAAAAACAAAAAACAAAAAGAAAATTATAAATTTAAATTGAATTTTTAACTTTTGTATATATTATAATTAGTTTCTATTTAAGTATATGATTTTATTAATAAAAATTATGGTCAATATCCATTTTTTTTTTTTTCATTAATGTACTTTTAAGAAAATACGATTAAGTTAAATAAACAAATAAAAGGTAAAGCTATGATTTTTCAAATGTATCCCTCAACACTTGTCCATTAATTACTCCCTATTTTCTGAATAAACAATACTTTGCTGTTCATGAATTCCGTTCGGCTCTCTCTACTTTATTCATTTTTCTTTCACTTTGGGAAGTGAATGAGCTTGATATGAGGATCTGTCTCTTCAACCAATTCATCTTTTTGAGCTGAAATCCAACTTTTCGTCTTCACCCGTTTCCCAAAACTCCAAATTCCAAACACCCATCTCCTCCTTGGCTCATCGGCCGCCATGACAAGCCAACTACAGCATCGAGAGCCAGGCGGCAGAATCCTCAGTCCCACACCCACAAAAAACACAAGACAAAACCAACATCTCTCTTTGATCCGCTTCCCTAAACTCTCTCTCATCTATTTCACCTCCGTTTGCTTCATCCTCTTCCTTCTCTTCCAAATTCAATCCCTTCACACCACTCCTAAATCTCCTTCGTGGTCTCTTCTGCGACAATTCATCATCACCAACAACAACAACAACAACAACAACACCCTTTCCTTCAACCCCAACTGCATAACACCCAGACAAGATCAACTCATCTCCTCCATGATCCAAAAGCTTCGTAACTCTGTCACATTTCTTCCTCTCAAAGATCTCCGTTTCGCCGACAAACCCCTTCAAGGCCACACGTGGTTCATGAGCTCCGTCTACGATACTCACGAGGAAGAAGAAGTGCAGTACCAGCAATTCCCTTCTGAAAATTCACAAGGCAGGCTTCTTTGTCTCAAGGGAAAAGATACCCACGACGGGTCATGGAACTATTACGCCTTGGCTTGGCCCGAGGCACTTCCTCTCAATGCTACCTTCGTGGAGGGACTGACTTTTGTGTCGTATAACCATTACAACTACGATAACTTATGGCATGGATTATCAGCTATGGTTCCATTTGTTGCTTGGCACAGAATGAATCATTGTCATGAGTCGCCCAAAAGGTGGGTTCTTTACCACTGGGGTGAACTCAGGTTGAAAATGGGTTCTTGGGTAAGAACTCTGATGGGGGCCACGTTCGGTGAAGATCCAAAGATTGAAGGATTTCAAGGTATTGATTTCAAAAAGGAGCAACCAGTTTGCTTCGAGAAGGCGGTAGTAATGAGACACAACGAAGGAGGAATGTCTAGACAAAGGAGAACAGAAGTTTTTGATTTAATCAGATGTAAGGCACGAGAGTACTGTAACATAACCCAAGAGCTTATCTTATTATCATCATCAGCATCAGCATCTGCACCCATGATCGGCTTAACCTTGTTTATGAGAACTGGAGCAAGATCGTTCAAGAACGAGACAGAAGTTATCAAGATCTTCAAGAACGAGTGTGAGAAAGTTGATGGCTGCCAATTAACTATAGCTTACTCCAATAATCTGACCGTCTGCCAACAGGTAATGTTACTTTAAATCATATTCCATGAAAATCACCAATCAAAAAATTATTTAAAGTGAAGATTCTTGACTTTTGGACAGGTGAAATTGATGGGGATGACAGACATTCTTGTATCTCCACACGGAGCACAATTAACAAACATGTTTCTAATGGAGAAAAACAGCAGTGTGATGGAATTCTTCCCAAAGGGGTGGCTAAAGCTGGCCGGGGTGGGTCAGTATGTGTTCCACTGGTTGGCTGGTTGGGCTGGGATGAGACACGAAGGTGCATGGCGAGACCCAGATGGGGAAAACTGCCCTTACCCAGATGATGATCGTCGTTGCATGTCAATTTTCAAAGATGGCAGAATTGGATACAACCAAACTCTTTTTGCTCACTGGGCCAAACGTGTTCTCAATGAGGTTAAATTGAGAAAGTTAGAACAGGCTTCTGCTTCTACTACGATTACCGCTCCTTGTTCTTGTGCCTAAAACTAGCTGCCCATGTATATTGCGTTCTAAAAAATTAATAAATTATTTATTTTTTTACCAACCGGGGATTTGATCCAAGGTGTTGGTGGACACGAAACTGAGTTCGGGTTAAATTATTAGAGAAACTATTCGGACAACAGAAGCCAATTTAGGAGCACTTCAAGAATTGTCTCTGGGCTGAACTTTGGAACTTTCTTGTTTTTTTTATTTTATTAAATGTTAATTGATGTTTTTTTATTAAATATTTATTTATTATTAATAACTGGGTTTAAAATTAACATATTATTTCTCGTTAAATCATAACAATTATTTCGCTAATAAATATAAAATTTAAATTAATTTTGAGATTTAAAAGTTTGTCATGCTAAAAATGGTCTAATTGGGTTTGAAGGGTTCGATAAAAAATATAAAAAATAAAAAATTTATCACTGTATGTGCTTTTCTCAATTTCTGTCCATGGGCCACGGGTAATGTAGGGGCCCATTTAAGTCCAAAAAGAAAGGGTAAATCCACTGGACCCAAACGTCAATTTTGATTGGAGCGAAGGTACAAAAATTTATAAGAGAAACTATGGCCACGTAGACGTACACGTGGCACCATGCCCACCGCATAAACTAATTTTTTTTTCCTTAAAAAAGATTTAATTAATTAATTAAAAAAGTATACATTTACAGGTATAATATTTATAAAAGTCATATAGATATAGTTTTAGGATTGAATGAATGGAGGCTACAAACGGCCTCTATCAATCACGTCCCACCCCGTGTATTCTTCTTTCACTTCATATTTTTCTATTAGTATATAAATTTTGTAACCTAAGTGGTAAATAAACTTTGAAGACTATAACTAATTCTCTCTCTCTCTCTCTAATGTTAATTTCTTAATAATAATAATAATAATAATAATAATAAATTGTATTAATCACGTGATTCAAAAATAAGTTGTCTAAATGTAATAACTAGAAAAAAGAAAAAAAAAAAAAAAAAGAGAGAGGGAAGGGAAAAACGACGTTGTTTTGCAGAGGGGAGGAAACGGCGTCGTTTTGGAAAGGGAAAAACGACATCGTTTTGCAAGGAGGAAAACGATGCCGTTTTGAGGGAAAACTAAGGTGATTTAAGTAGGAGGCGGGGGAAGGAAGGAAGAGAGGAAAGAAAAGAAAAAAAAAAGAAAAGGAAAACGGGGAGCAGGGGAAGAAAGGGAGCGGGAGAGAGAAAGAGGAGAGGAAGGAAGGTTCCAGAAGGAGAGAGGAAGGAAGCGGAGCGGGGAGAAGAGGAGATCGCGGACGGTGAGAGCACATTCGGCCGAAAGCAGGAAAAATGGAAATGGAAGGTACGGTAACTAACTCTAAATGTGTGTGTTGATTTGAGTGTGAAATGGTTGGATGTGTAGCATGCGTGGTCACGGGTTACGGAGGTAGCAGTGTACGGAAGAGACCGGGTGAATAGGTGTAGTGAGGCGGTTGGAAGGATATGGACCGAGTGAAGATCGCGGGAGGAGAGAGATAGGAGTGCGGAGTGAGTGGAGGTCGGGAGAGAGAAAGAAGGTGTGCGAGCGAAGGAAGAGTCCGTGGGGGAGTGAGGTGTGTGAGCAACGCGAAAGGAGATAGAGAGAGGTTGTGGTGTGAGGACGTAATCGGAGAGAGAAATAGGTGCAGGCAGTAGGGGAATGAAGGGGAAGGGAAGAGTCCATGGGGTGAGTGAGGTGTGTGAGCAACGCGGAAGGAGATAGGGAGAGGTTGTGGTGTGAGGACGTAGTCGGAGAGAGAGATAGGTGGAGGCAGTAGGGGAACGTAGGGGAAGGGAAGAGTCCGTGGGGTGAGTGAGGTGAGAAGGACGGTGTGGTGTGATGGTGTGGCGGGTGGTTGTAGCCGAGAGAGAGATAGCGGGAGGCAGTGGAGGAACGCTGGTGAAGGGAAGAACCCGCGGGGTGAGTGAGGTGAGAAGGATGGTGTGGCGCGACGGTGTGGCGGGAAGCTGTAGCCGAGAGAGAGTTAGGGAGGGGCAGTGAGTGAAGGTTAGAGAAGGGAAGGATCCACCGGGTGAGTGAGATCCACTGGGGGAGTGAGATGCTTGGGGAAGTGGAGTGGGGTAGTTGGAACCTTGGGGGAAGAAAGAGGGGGTGAGTGGGGGCAATTAGGATATGTCACAGGTAGCGGGCGGAGAGAGACAGTGGACGAGAAGGAGTAGTGTGTGAGGGTGTGGCCGATGAGGGTCGATAGGTAGATGATGGTCGCCGATGTTGGTGACGCAAGTGAATGAAAATGGTGTGCGTGCGTGGCCCAGTATAGGTCGAGAGGTAGTTAATGGTTGCCGATATCAGTGACGGGAGAGAATGATCAGAGTGTGTGTGAGTGGCCTGGTATAGGTCGAGAGATGGCTAATGGTCGCCGATGATGACG
>NW_019014650.1:45519-66304 GCF_000150535.2 Carica papaya | reverse complement strand
TTTTTCTTTTTTCTTTTTATTAATTATTATTGTATAAATATAATAATTATTTATGTAATTTTAAATTTATTTTAAGGAAAATAATAATAATAATAATAAGGGATAAAAATTGTTTAGAGATTTAATTAAAAACAATTTTGGAAAAAATGGGTGAAAATTTGGATTCTACGAGTATTTTTGAAAGAAAAATCAGAAACTGGATGGTCAAAATGTAATTTAGAAAAATTGTGCTACGTCATCTGCCCAGTCAGCAGCCCCGACCAACCAGGACGCGCCAGGTGGCAGAGACGCTGATGCAGGAGGCCACGCAGGAGGGTGCCACGTGGGCAATCCGCGTGCGCGCAATCAAACAGCTGAGATCCGTTCCCGCGCGCACGGACAACCCAGATCAAAAACGCACATGGACGGCACAGATTGAATCGCGCACGGACAGTTCAGATTGAATCGCGCACGGACAGTCCAGATTGAATCGTGATGAACGGTCCAAATTCACTCCCTATTTAATCGCGATCGGACGATCCAGATTAAAAGCGATGGATGGCTTAGATCAAAAGCGGATGGGTATAAATAACCTCATCCGCACCCAAACCCTAACCCTAGCCGCCAAAGCCCCTCGTCGGAGAAGACAGCCCAACTGCCGGGGAGCCGACCGCCGCCATACTGGAGCAATTTTCGACCGCTAAACGATGTAAAAATTCTACCATTTGCTCAGAATTTGATTCTAAACCCATTTATGACCAAATTGGAGCGAAAGCATCAGTCAATTGACCGAAAAACGCCGTCGAAGCTCAGCAGCGCCGCCGTAGGGTGTTTCGGTTTTCGCCTCTAATGAGACCCTTCCCGATTCCCGTTTGATGTGATTTTTCTACCATTGTGATCACTGTTTCCTCCTCTACAGGTTGACCGAAGCAAAACACCCAATCGCAACATGAGCCGGATGAGCCACCGCACCGGAGAGCCCCCCACCGGTGAGTTTCAATTCTCTATGTTTTTTCGGCCCACCGAGGGCCCTAAGTATGTTTTCTTACAGGAACTGATGCAAGTTTGGCTAAATTCGGCCGAAAACAACCAACCCGAGGCGGATCGCCGCCGTGTCGAAATTCTAAAATTAGCCGAGTAGGCCTTGAGTCTAATTTTTGGGTTACTTGGGACATGTGTAGGTACCGTAAGCACATTTCAGTTTTCGAAAAAAAATTCAGAGAACTTAGGGACCGCTCGTAGGCGCAGTAACAATCTAGTTTTCAGCGTCAAATCAAGTAAGAACCCTTCACCCTATTTACTATTATGGCATTGAAGTTTGAATAAATGATAATACTATATTTTGTACAAATTAAATAGATATGCATAATTAATTACGGTTGCTAATGGAGCCCAAACCAGACATTATTCTCTATCGATTTTTGTTTGACTTATTTTACAGTTTAAATGAATTATGGTATCTGGTTTATCTATCATATAGTTTTTAATGCATGTATCACTGCTTACTTCACTACTGTTTGATTTTGGGAATCTAATATATACTTCACTACTGTTGGATGCACGTTACTTGTTTATGTATTTATGTTTGAGTTGGTAACTGAGATTAAGGACAAATAGGAATGGGATGTGATTTGATAAATGGATAAGATGACAGCCTCACTAGATATCTTGGGAGATAGTGGACGGAACGGGTTCATATGAAACCCTACCGTGAACATTATCTCACACCGGACGGGGTATGAAGACTTGGTCATTTGGTGCTCATACCGGATGGGGTATGGGGATGGCCCGCTTCACCCTCACACCAGACGGGGTATTGAAGTTTATTATTTTTACGCTCATACCGGACGGGGTATGGAGACGGCCCTGAAATTAAGATTGTTAAGGGGAATGGTTCACGTGTAGCGAGGACCCCTATGGATCCCCATGAATACTAGTAGGCTAGTAAAAACGAAAAACGGTGATAATCAATTATTGTTAATGAATACGGATTTATGATGTGTTTTGTGTTACTAATTATATATGAAATTGTGATCTGTATGATATTATTATCTTTATAGGTTATTTTCACAAGTTCTCCAAATGTAAGAAAAATGGTAAGTGATTTTATTTTAAATAATTATATTGGTTTTAAAATTTGTGCTTCATTGGTTGTTTTCGGTTTTCTACCAAACTTTATTTCTGTGATAGTAATATATTGTGATGTTCTTATTGGGATAGTGTACCTCATTCCTTATTTAACCATTTCAGATCAAGAGAACCTGGTTTTCGAGCTCGATCCACAAGAAGACGGCGAGTAAATGCTAGATGTTTTATAGTTTTCTTTATTTTTCTCATTTCTCGTATTTTTTTTAGAAAACTTATCTCGTGATATTATTTAGTATTTTTAAGTTATTGTATAAGGGATGTTAATTTTAATATTTTATTTCACTTCTGCAGTTATATTATTATATGTATTTCATTTTAGATTTCTGGAATCGTTAAATATATACATACGTATATGTCATTATCCGTTCATTTATTTTTGGGTTTTGCCTACATCCAAATATGTATATATATGGAGGTTATATCAATTTAATGCTTTTTCTTTCGTATCATTATATATGAATATATATATACATATATGTATATGTACATATATCTTTGCTTACCGTTAACATAATTCATGTCTTTTATATGGTAAATTCATGACCTCTTCTTAGAAGTTAGTTTAAATAAGCTAAAAATATATATATCGCTAAGATAAAATTCTTTTTTTAAAAAAATGCAAAATCTCACCTTATTTTAATTTTTTTGAACTTTATTTTTTATAGAAATTGTCTTATGTAATATTATAGATTATATTTTTATAATAAATTAGCTTGGATATAACTTTCTAATAAAATTCATAAAATAAATTTTTATTAAATTATTATATAAAATTATTTTTAGTATATGATATTGTTAATATATGAAGATAATAAGGCAACAAATAAATATAAAGTATTAAATTAAAATCTCGTAAAAATAAATAATTGAATAACTCGAAAGAAACAAGTATTACACAGAACAAATACTCTCATGTTACCACCCTCCGAGGCGGCAACATTATATATTAAAATAACATGAATGACATGAACTATATATATATATATGTATATATGTGTGTGTGTGTGTGTGTGTGTGTGTGTGTGTGTGTGTATATATATATATATATATCCTTCCCGTATCATTTATTTTAGAAAAACTCATAATTACGGAACAACGTCATCAATGGACAGCACTCAATGATGATCTGTGCAGTACGGTAATGACTCTCAAGTCTCAAGGTGATGAGGAAGTTTTGGGCAACTCAGGTTTTGGCAATTCAGCAGGTATCTCTGGCTTAGGCAGCTCAGGCATTTTTGGTAACTCGGGTTTCGGCAGCTCAGGCAGTTCGGGTAGCTCGGGTTTCGGCAACTCACCAGGTATTTTGGGCATCTCAAGTTTTGGCAACTCAGGCATTTTTGGAAGCTCAGGTTTTGGCAACTCAGTAGGCGTTTTGGGCGTCTCAGGCTTTGGCAGCTCAGGCATTTCCGGCAACTCGGGTATTTTAGGCAGCTCAGGCTTTGGCAACTCAGTAGTCATTTTGGACACTTCAGGCTTTGGCAACTCGGGCATTTTTGGAACCTCAGGCTTGGGCAACTCGGGCTTCGGCAACTCGGGTATTTTGGGCATCTCGGGCTTCGGCAACTCAACAGGCACTGTGGGTATCCCAAGCTTAGGCAACTCGGGCACCTTCGGCAACTCGGGCACTTTCGGCAACTCAATAGGCTTTTTGGGTAACTCGGGCTTTGGCAATTCAGTGGGAATTTTGGTTAAGTGAGGCAATTCAGGCAACTTGGGTAACTCTGGCTCTTTTGTTTCCAGAAGACGACGAGCTCCAACAAGAAGAAATGTATTGGTGGTCATGAACGCCATTGAAACCAGCAAAAAGGGGAAGAAGAAGGAAAAGACTTTGAGAAACGCCATGGTTGTAGCAAAGACTTAATTGTTTATCAGAAAGTAATTGATAAGAAATCTTGATAACTTACGAATTTTGATTCATACGTTTTGGGTTTATATAGATAATCAAACTGGTTTTGGAGTGTTGGGATTGTTTTGAATCAAGCTTCTCATTCAATCGGTAGTTCAACATCTCACACCTATTTTAACTTCCTTTAATATACAATACCATGATTCTGGTTACCCACCTATCTTCCTTATGTGGTGAGGTGAAGTCAAATAAAATAAAATATTAAGAAAACTCACGTTTCATTACTATTAATATCTTTTAAAAAATCTTAATGTTCCTACTATAAATTATTAATTAATTACATTTTCACTATAATACAATACCAATATGAACATACATCAATTATAGAAAATAATTTATTTCTTAATCCTCTCGTATTGATGAGTCAAATCACCCCCATTGAATCTTTTTTTTTTTTTTTGTTCTATTTTAGTTTAAATGTATAAAATATGAATCGTCTTTGTACAGCTTAATTGTGGAACTTGGAACCATAGATATATACCTCTTCTATGAGGACATGCAAAAAAATAAAGAATGTTAGAATTAAAGATTGAGAACTCTTTTCACTATATATATATATATTTTTTTTTTAGTGCAATAGTTTTGATATTTAGATCGTAAAAGAAGAGATTCACGAGAATAAAAGTAAAGAGATCAAATTGTTATATTTTGTTTTATTTAGTTCATATCATGTAAATCACAACATGTTATGTGGGTTTCTCATCTCTCGAGATTAGTTCGAGTGAAATATACAAGACATTTTAAACAAGAATGGATCTTAATATTAGACACATATTAGATAGAATTTGTCATTGAACAGTTATTACTGAGAGAGCTTATGATTCATAGAGTTGAAAAATATAATCGGTGTGATACTGTGGGAGAAAAATTTATATGGTGTTCTCCATTATATTTGGTAATATTAAAGTATAATGGATAATCTTTTGTAGATAGATCAAATATACTAAATTATATTTTTTTCTCTAATTTTAAGTAAATTATCAGTAATATATAATAAGTTAAGTACGTAAAAAGTAGTAAAAAAAATATATACGTACAAAATAAATTAAGTATAATTTTATTAATAAACATTATTACTGCATAGATTACACACCTATTTATATTAACCACTCTGAGGTGGTATCATATCAAACTTTATTATTCGATGAACTATATGTTCTATAACATGTAGAAATTCATAATAATTAATTTATATAAATTATTATTCGAGTGTTGTGCTGTGTGCATAACTAAATTCATATGGTAATTAAGGCTTAAGTGGAGTAGGCAGGTAAGGTAACTCTGGCATTTTAGGTAACTTTGGCAACTCAGGTTTCTCACGTTCTGGCTCTTTGTATTTAGGTTCACGAAAATCAGGCTTTTTATACTCTGGTTTTTCGTATTTTGGTTCAGGAAACTTATATTCTTCATGTTCTGGCTCTTCATGCTTTGGTTCAGGACACTCAGGTTCCTCATGTTTTGGTTCAGGAAACTTAGGCTCCTTATGTTTTGGCTCTTCACGCTTTGGTTCAGGAAACTTGGGTTTCTCATATTTTGGCTCTTCATATTTTGGTTCAGGAAACTTAGGTTTCTCATGTATTGGCTCTTCGTGTTTCGGTTCCTCATATTTTGGTTCCTCATATTTTGGCTCTTCATACTTCGGTTCCTCATATTTTGGCTTTTCGTGTTTTGGTTCCTCATGTTTTGGCTCTTCGTGCTTCGGTTCCTTATGTTTTGGCTCGTCATGCTTCGGTTCCTCATATTTTGGTTGTTCGTGCTTCGGTTCATCATGTTTTGGCTCTTCATGCTTCGGTTCCTTATGTTTTGGCTCGTCATGCTTCGGTTCCTCATATTTTGGTTGTTCGTGCTTTGGTTCCTCATGTTTTGGCTCTTCGTACTTTGGTTTCTCATATTTTGGCTCTTCGTGCTTCGGTTCCTCATGTTTTGGCTCTTCGTGTTTTGGTTTAGGGAACTTAGGTTCCTCATATTTTGGCTCTTCGTGTTTCGGTTCCTCATGTTTTGGCTCTTCGTGTTTCGGTTCCTCATGCCTCGGCTCTTCGCGCTTCGGTTCCTCATGTTTTGGCTTCTCGTGCTTCGGTTCCTCATATTTTGGCTCTTGGTACTTCGGTTCAGGAAACTTAGGTTCCTCATATTTTGGCTCTTCGTATTTTGGTTTCTCATATTTTGGCTCAGGAAACTTGGGTTCCTCATATTTTGGCTCTTCATGCTTTGGTTCAGGAAACTTGGGTTTCTCACAATATGGTTCTTTATGTTCCTCGTGCTTTGGTTCTTCATATTTTGGGAATTCAGTCAACTTTGGGACATCATGCCTCGGGAATTCAGGCAGTTCCAGCAGTTTCTTTTCCAGAAGATGACGAGCTCCAATAAAAATAGTGTTGGGGCTCATGGAAGCCATCAAGAAAGGTAAGAAGAAAGAGAGGGTGTGGAGATAGACCATTGTTGGAGCAATGAGAAGAAGGATGTGGAGGAGTTGAGTGCATTTTGATAGTGTTGAGTCCATGGGTTTTTATAGATGTGGGAAGAAGAGAATTTGAGAGGTTTATGTGAAGGTAGGTTTGAGAAAATTAAGTTGGTAGTTCAACTTAATTCTCATCTGCATACATAAATATGTGTGTATGTATGTATAATTTCCAGATATAGCATGAGTAGTACGGCGTAATCTTTACAAAGAGACATAAGAGGCATATTAAGTTACGTGATAAGATGAAGAAGATGAAGTGATGAACACTCATTACCTCAAACTAGAATCTCTTTTAACAATTTCCATCATGCGGAAATTTGTGTATCAAATAAATCCAGCACTTCAGCTGAGCCTCACGCATAATTTACAATGAAAACAAAAGGCTTCTCAACCAAACCACCTTTTTTATTTTACTTAGCCTACTCAATTTGCCAAAATGGTCATATCCTCAATATGTATATATTCTTGTGTAAAAAGAATTACTTATTATTTTCAAATAAATTCTTTTTCTGGGCTGAAGATTTCTTTAACTTGCATCTGTATCTATATATTAAATATATTAAGAGAGAGGTAAAACAAATCTACCTTGAAGAAAATTAATTACAAGCAGATCCTGTATGGGTACCAAGTCATGCTAATAGCTTCAATCTTTTATTTTTTATAAAAATTAAAATATATATATATATATATATATACACAACTATATTTTATTGCACTAAGAATTTTACTACCATTACTTGTACTCTAATTAATTACCATCATCTTTATTAAAATTACTACCGAAGCCTGTAAATATACATTAGGAAATCAGCTTAGATTCTTCATTAACAATTGCTCTTTGGAGCAGCCAGAAGTTTCTCCCAGTTGGATCCTTCTTCCTTTTTCTTCTATTATCACTCTTTCCATTAACTTTTTTAGGATATTCTCACAACAACTTCAAAAGCTTTAAAGAACAATAATAAAGTCAACTAAGAAGTTAAAAGATTATTCTCATGTCTCAGAGAAATTCTTTCTGATACTATAGTTGAAGAATTACAACAAGAATATTTATGATCTTTAAACAAACATATGATTACAACAACATAGCATTCCTGATATTTCAATAGAACAACCTTATTAACTGATTGCTTTCACTCTCAAATTCACTTAATAATTAGTACGAAAAGAAAACTTAAGTTAATATGCAGAGGAAAACAAAGTGAACAACACAGGAGTGCACGAAACGAGTCGAACTCAGCACCAATACGATCTGTCTTTGACTGCAATTCTTCTATGCTCCTCGTACACTTGGCTTGCCTCATAGTCCAGTGTCCATTTCTCGAAAGTACAGTCAACAAAGTTATAGTACCCACCATGTATGGAGAGCACTCCCTTCTTAACCCTTTCTTCTATCCATGGGTAAGTGAGCAGGTTCAACAACGAACAGTTGACCGACTCCTGTCAATAAGGAACATCAAGGAGTTCTTCACTAAATACAAGCAAAGTCCTAACTACTCTAAAATGCACTGTAAATAAAGTCCAGATTTAAAGTCCCAAGGTGCTTAATGTGCTCAGCAGAATCTAAGAATGAATAAATATAAGTACATTGTTCATTTAGGATAACCGTAATTGCACATATAATATATCACCATTTTTTTTTTGGAGCTCAATTGACTAGTTCCATGAATCCATAGGTTTTTCTAAAGACCAGTAAAGGGTACATTACCTTCTCACAGTGTCTGCACTGCTGGTCAAAGCTGAGGTTGGAAGCAGAAGATTTTGTGCTTAACCTAGCATCCTTCCCAACAAAGACCCAACTTCCAATAAAGCTACTGTATTATAAGAGGTGAAGTTCAGCAAAATGAACCACATTTGAGTATTTTATAGATAAAAATGCAAGGAAACCAGAATCTATACACTAGCTAAACCTTGAATTCACTTCATCTTCCATGCTCATAAGTGCACGGATGCCTCCACAGCAACTATGTCCAATGACCAAAATGTTTTCGACCTGAAAAATATTTTTTGTTGTGTCTTTGATAAGATGCCAGTAGGACATACTTTTACAGTTTATCAACAGAGATAAAGTAAGATAGGGAAACAATAGAGATAATTTTCTAGAATTTATATCACTTCAAGAAAAAAGAAAATTTCCAATACTCATAAACGGATACCGTCCATACAGTTTCATATTTAAGAATGAAACCACAAGGCAACCATGCAAATAACATTCAGCAAATTTCTTAAGAAAACCAGAATTGCCAACTTATTCTCAAGAAAGCAAACTATCCATCCCAAGATTTGGTAACAAATCAGGTTATCATACAGATTCCTCTTTTCAATATTGTTATGTTTTTTCCACTGGGAGCACCAGAGTGGTAGGAGAAGACAAGGAAAGAAATTACTTACTTCAAGAGAATTTACAGCAAATTCTAAAGCAGCATTTGTTTCCATTGGTCCACCCTGCATGAGCCCAACATAAGGAGGACAGAAAGAAGGTAAGATACATTCACATGTACACCAAAATGTTTGCTTTATAACAACCTTGATGTATAATTTACCTCATACGGTGGGACCAGATTCGCAACATTACGAACCATGAATGCCTCACCTGGCTGAAATCCCAGGATATGCGAGGGACAAACTCTAGAGTCTGCACAAGCAATCACCATGAACTGTTCTCCTAAGTGTTAGTAACAAATTATCTTTCCGGACATTTCAACAATCAAATTGACTCAACAGGAGAGGATCAAATGCATAAAGTTGGTTTCTATTTGTTGGTAACAAATCTTCTTTTCGGATATTTCAACGAGAGAATTGAATTAAGAGGAGAGGGAGCATCAATGCTAACAATGGTTCCAAAGTTCACTTGACATAGAAGAATGAAAAATCAACTACAAAACTTGAGTGAAATGATCACCTTTGGGGCTTGACCTTTGGCAAGACTTTGGAAGTATTCTAAGTTATCCCTGATCAAAATCATCTTGTTAGATTAGAACAAATTTGGCAAAGATAAACCACTATTAGACCAAGTTCCTAGCTGCTTACATGTACTTGTGCTTCTTGAAGGAAAGAAACCGATCTTTCAACTCATCAAAGGAACAAGACTCATTTTCTGCTTCAACTATGCCCTGGCCTTGATCACTTGCAAATTCCTCAGTTAGTCCAACCGGCTTCCTTGAACCCTGCATTTTCAGTCTAAGAGTCGTCCTGCATATAGCAACCGACATGTGAGCAAAAGAATTACACAACTGCACAGCGTATAAAATAAAGCAAAATGGAGACAAGCTTATCTTAGGGTCAATCCAGAAACTTGCATTGTAGTCGTAATCTTATATTGTATAACTTCTCCTATAAACAGATCATCAAACAACCGACATTAGAAGCTTGCAACATCACACAGTAGACCTCAGCGAATTCACTCTATAAACCAGCCTAGAAAAAAGAAAGGAACGAATTTTTGTAGCCGAGCTACGCAAGACCAGACCATAAGAAAATTATTTATATCAGGGCAATGACATTGACATTGGGTTCGAACTCTCCAAGTTACGGTGCAAACTTTGAAATTCTTAATTGATTTGGCAAGAAGATGCTAAATCAAAGTAGGGCGAGAAACCAAAAATGCAACAGACAGTAGTTAAACCAAGCCACAAAATCACGACTAGACATTTTCAATTCAACTAGAATGAATAAAATTTTCGAGCTCATTAACCTGAAATCAATCTTGTAGTAAAACATAATTCCACAGAAACAAGAGTTAATTGATTTGGCAAGAAGTTCCTAAATTAGCGTACCCCGAGAAACCAAAAATGCAACAGACAATAGTTAAACCAAACTAGAAATCACGACTAGACATTTCCAATTCTGCTAGAATGAGTAAAGATTTCGAGCTCATTAACCAGAAATCTATCCCGGACTCTAACATAATTCCATGAAAAAAACACTTACATCGAAAGAGTAGCTTACCTAGTGCATAACCGCAAATTGATCCTCCCAATTTCCCCAAATTTCAGCTTAGAATCAAAGATCTGAAACCAAAAAAGGAAGGATGAAAACCAACAACCAAAATGATCACATGCACATAGACGAAAGAGAAAGAAGATTCACCGTGGAAGTTTTAGGTGGAATTAGGGGCGTGGAAGACGAGAGATTGTTCGAAACAGAGGTGGGTGCAAGAATGGATGCCATTGAAGAAATCAGAAGCAGCGAAGTGATGTCTGAGCCTGAGGAGTATGAGATGGGAAAGAAAGTAACGAGAAGAAAACGACGGAACAATCATTTTGGCTGTGAAATTTATTTATATAAATAAATAAAAGGTGGATGAGTTGGTTGGTTGGATCGAAGAACACTTGGTTCCCTCACAGAAAGACGGAGAAACCGAAGTTGTTTTTCCGCCAACTAAGCCTTGCTCAAAGTTGAAGCCGAACTTTCCAGATCTTGAAGCCTGTATTTACTAATATTCGTTCCTGTCTCCAACTTTACACGCCCAATTTTTATAAATTTATAATTTATAAATAAAACATAAATATTTTAACTATAAATTCACTATATTATTATCCAACTGTTTGGTCCTACTACTTAACTCATTAATTTGTTATTGAGAAAAAATATTTTAAAATTCTTTTAATTAAAATAATTATTTTAATTTAAAACCTGAGCTAAAACTTTTATTAGTAAAAAAAAAAAAAAAAAGAGCTATAATTAGTTGTAAATAAATATGATGCTTCAAAATTAATAAAACTCATATATTACTATATTTTATTCTAGAAGAAGAAAAAAGAAAACCTACAATGGCACGCAAGTCTTTAATAATACGCACAACCATGTGGTGCATTTGCACGTCTAGGTTCGTATGTCGTCCACAGCTGGGCAAGCTCTGATAAAGCCCACCCATTCATGTAATAAAAAATTTGTAAATTCAGATTAAACTAAATTAATTAAAACCACGTTATTTCCATATTAGCTGAAAAAACAGATTATTTATATATATATATATATATTAGTTAATAGAAAATTCATTATATATTTAACAAATTTCAAGCGCATTAACAAAGAGGAATGCACCATGATATAATGAAAAGCATTTTAGGAGATACAACAAACAATTCAACCTATAGGAATGCCGTAACAGAAATGAATGCATTGAATAGCCTAAAAAAACCGACAAGGATATAACACGTTGGGTATAATAAATCAACAAAGCTACTGAATGCATCATGTAATCAACAATTTCTGGCATACTTGAAAGACAGCAAAGATCAAGTCTATGTGCAGTAACATCAAAATGGGACTTAACTATTTGTGGTGAGAAGAACTGTGTCTAGACACTTTGTCCCATAAGAAATTTTCTGGGTAAATGCATCCAGCAATCAACAATTTCTGGTAACATTGGCATACTCGAAAGACAGCATAGTATAAGTTTATGCAGTGACATCAAAATGGGAAATTTTCTGAGTAAATGCAAAATTAAACAGTAGATTCTAACTGATTATTATCCTTTCATGCATTTTCCATCAACAGGAACACTTGACATTGGATTGTTGCGGACAAATATCAAGTCGAAATGCAAGTGCATTTCAAAAGTTAAAAGCCATCAGAGAGAATGTAAGTATTCACTCAATTAACAGAACCATCTAAGACAGTTCTAGTTTCATCCAGTTAATATCTGTTTCTCCTGTCCTTTCGCACACGAAACAATTAATAAAATTCAAATTAGTCAGACCATAAGGAAATACCCTGATGAAAATCATTCCAATTTAAACGTGGGATTAAAAAGTCCAAACAAACTGCCTTTTCAGAAGCAACCAATTACAAAATTCAGTGACTACAAGGTGAGCATCTAACCACTCTTCAAGAGCAAATTTCAGGCAGAAAATTCAGCCATTTTGATTGGCGCAGAGAGATTGGTGCAAAACCTACACCAGATTTCAACATGGAAATCATGGAAAAAAATGCCAAAGACCTCTTATCAGTTGAATACAACTAGCATACAAAACAACTATAACTACCAGAGCAACTACAGGGTAACCAAACCTTACATTACTAAGTAGCCTTAACCTTGTCATCTGCATCGCCTGAAAGTATGGGCAAACTACTTAAAAACTCATCAAGACCCTCGAAAAATCCAATCCCTTCAATATTATCTTCCTCACCATTCCCTGCCCCATGCCCTTCACTCATTCCAGGCGCTGCTGGCTCTTCCACCTCATTACTGAACTCCACATTCAAATCCAACTTACCTAAGTCCTTGACTCCAACTCTCATTTGCTTCCTCCCGCTATTTCCTGCCACCCTCGCTGCTCCACTCGATGTACTCGCCACTGTACCATCTTGCACCTTAGATGCACCACCTGCCTTCTCAATGGTATCCACAATTTGATTCACTCTCCTAGCTCTCTCCACTTGCAGTTTCTTGGCATTTTTTACAGTTGATGCTCTTGCTTTACTGTGTTTGGCCTTCTTCTTCCTCTTTTCGTCCTCCCATTCATCATCGTCTTTGTCATCTTCACTGGGGTCTGAAATACCTACACACACATCATCATCATCATAGTAATCTCTCGGAGGAGCCGGTTTTTCCAGTACAATGCCAGAATTCGCTCTCCCGTTATTCTGGTTTTGACCCTGCCAAACATTTTGTCCAGGACAAGGAAACATCGGCGTTATCGGTGACCAATTAGAAGGCAACCCACTGGCAGATTTACTGTTAAACCCCAAAGGGAAAAATCCCCAACAGCAAAAGTAAGTATCATTGCCTGCCAACGGTGGAGGCGCTATCACCGCCGCATGGAATGCTCTCTTGCAATTCTGACACCGAAGCGTGCATTCCTCGTACATCTTCGGGTATTCATACAGCGTGAAACAATATGGACAAGCAGTCCAAAAACCTGCTACCCTCGATCCACTCAACAACTGATCCTGGCTCGTTTGAGTTGGCACGGCAGGCCGTGTTTCAGGAGTTGGCGCACCAGCCCGGGTTTCAGGGGTTGAGCCAGAAGGCCATGTATCCAGAGTTGGCCCGGGACATTTTGTTTCTTGAGTAGGTGCAGCAGGCCGTTTTCCAGGAGTTCCCGGTGCAGGCTGTGTTTCACGAGTTGGCGGAGTTGCCCGGGTTTGACGAGTTGGCTCAGCTGACTGAGTTTGCCAAACGGGCTGGGTAGCATTATTCAAATTAGGCCTCTCTTCCTCAATCCCCTCTTTTTCGTCCTCACTTCTAGGGCTACTTCTCACCTGTTGTGATGGCATTTGCTTAAGCTGCCGCGATTGATGTTTTCGCTGTTGATTTTGCTGTTCCTGGGGATACCATGGAGTATACTGTTGTTGCTGTTGCTGAAACGGAAGCTGTTGTTGCTGCTGATGATGATGGAGGGGATGTGATTCTTGTTGTTGCTGCTGATGATGGGGGGGATGTGGTTCTTGCCGGTGATTGTGCTGCTGTGACGGATGCTGGTGCTGCAGACATATATATATATATATTAGCCAGATTAAAATATGTGACAACAGATTTAAAATCTACATCACACTGACACATAAACATCGCTTAATCATTTGGAACCAGAACAAGCTTAAAGAAAGCCCCATTAACATTGATCTCAAGCATGATTCATCTCTAGAATACAAACAGTAGGTCTAGACCTTTCCTCCCTACCTCTCTCAAGACCTAGAAATTCTGGCAGGATAAATGTGTGGCAATGAAGCTTTGAGCATCTGGTACCAATTTTTGTTTAATCTTTTGGTACGTACATTCGGTTGCAGCATCAACAGTTGAGAGATGGATATGAGGCAATAATGCTGGCTTTTTACTTCTCTTCATGGGTTGCCATCAGGCCTGACATCATAGACAAGCTGTTTGGAAAATGTCCAAGAAAGGAGTCTATGAGGTCGGAAGCTGGTACAAGGAGCATGAAGAAGTTCAGGGCTGTCAGCGTCGATAACATCCTTTGGAAAGCTATCCTAGAGACTCACACACCTTCTGAAGTGGCTGTTTTGAGTGGAAAGCCACATGGCAGCATATTCTAACCATTGATAACAATATAAAAGTGGATCTTTTTGGCCTATGCATGCTAGTGCTGCAAATACGCAGCAGAGTCTCCCTGCCACCTCAACCTTGGCATGCTTGGTCAAGAAGGCTGTGGGAAGTAGCAATCAAGTTTTTGGGGTTGTTCAGGGTGTTGTTTGCCTCCTTTCAGATAAAGATTTGGGCTTGGTAAGCCAAAGCTGTCTCCGAACAGCAGAGGAAGATTTTGGCTCTTAATCAACTTTCTATTTTCTTGATTCTTTGCAGAGTAGAAACATGAAAGCCTTTGAAGCAGAGAGGTTCCTCCTTCCAAAGAAGTTCCAGATTTTTTACTGAGAAATTTATTCTTTTAGGTGTCTGGTCACTACCTCTCCGGAGATGAGGGCTTCCTAGGCCTAGTAGACCTTCTGAATTTTAATTTAGACAATTCACATTGCCTTTGTACATGGAAGAACCCCTTGATATCTTCTTTATAATACTCTTTTTTCCAAACAAAAAAGACCCAGCCATACCCTTAAGCTATAAATTTTTTCTGTCACTCTATACAAGTTTTCCTTGTTATAGCCCAATTTGAGAACTATATTTTATCATTGCACATGTTACTTCAGCAACTTTCTCATTGCAGAGATCAACTGCTTCAGTACTTCCACTAACCTGGAAATTATTGTAAGTAGAACTTTCTAAAGGCTAATATTTTTTTTTTTTGATAGTACCATCAACCCTGCAAAATCCTTTTCTAAAGGCTAATATATGTGTGTACCATATAAATGCCTCCATAAAAACTAATTATTCAATGATATTCTGTGCGTATGTGCACTCTGTATCTAATCGGTATTTATGCCCCACGATAACCATGGGTTACCTTGACTTAGGTCATGTGCCACATAAGGACGTACACCATTTTGCTGGTGCTCGGAATTAATCTTGAAGTTCCATAGCATCACCAAGGAGTCCTAGGTTCGACCAACAAAAAACTAGTTCTTTTGGAGGATTGGACATAGGGAATTCTAAATATAGGAACTTGTCATTATTGGTTAAGTAGTTATAGTGTTTTTTGCAGGAACCTAATTCTTTGTGGCATAAAGTAATCAACATCATTCATTGTAGTTAATGGACTGGTTAGGATGCTGTGAAAACAAGATCTACCAATCATAAAAGTTCAAGGAAAGTCATCCCAAATTTGCTTAACATCTATAAGCCTCTGACCACATATAAAATGGGGAACAGTTCCAATGTCCTTTTTCGGGAGGACCTTTGGAGGGGCAACGAATCTAGAATATCCAATTTCCACATCTTTTTCACATATCTTTCCCGTCGCAATATCCCGATTGACCAATTCTTTCGTCTTTCAAAAAAGTTCTCTGACTTGGAACTTTCACTTTTAAAGTAGCCCGAACGATAAAGAAACCATTGAACTCCTTACCATGTTAAGCTTATTACAACAGTTTCAACCTTCACAACAGCCTGATTGTAGAATATGGACCCTTAACTCATTGGATACATATACCTGAAATCATTTGCCGATTGTATAAAAAGAACCGTGATTATTTGCGAAGTACCTTTACCAAGGGATTCTGACAAGTCTAGGTTCCTTCCAAGTGAAAGTTTTCATGCGGACTGCAATTCTGAACCAGCTTAACATCAATGATTTGGTACAAATTTGCAGGCTTAACTGAGCTTTGTCTCCTAACATGTGTTTTATGTACCATGACGGGGGAAAACACATTCTAATCTCTTTCTAAATTGTGAAATGGTGTGAAAATTATGGGTCAAACTTTCTGACACTTTTAGCCCAATATTGGTTACTTCTTTAGATTGTTTCATCAACACTAATATCAGTTGCTTCGGGTTAAGGTAAAGGCCACACCACTGTGGCAACGGGCATTGTTTGCTGGTCTTTGGACTATTTGGATAGAAAGAAATCCATAGATATTTGACAATTTTTTGTGCAAGACAACCTCACTAGGAAGAAGATGACCTTTCTGCCTTCCCTTTGGGCCAAGGCTCATGGGAAATACTCTAACATCCTCCCTGTCCTTTATAGGAGCTGGGATACTATAATCACGTGATTTGTTTTCTCTTTGGTGCTTTCTCTTTTTTCACTTTTTGTTTCGATTTCCTTTTGTTTCAGCTGGATAACTTACCTGATGTTCTCTTCCTATTGTTTCTTCCTTATCTTAATAATATCCCTTTTTCCATTAAAAAAAAATGTGGAAAGAGCAAAAACTTAGTGCATGTATTGAACCATTTTCTTTCACAATGTACTTACAGGTCACCATCCAAAAGGAAAGAAATACCAGTCCCCCGGAATCATATAAGAGCAGGTCACACCACACCAGTAAGGTGGGATAAGCATCGGTACCCTATTCAATCATAAGAGAAAAGGAACATATCTCCAGAAAATATAGGTTTGCAAAAGGTTTGAAAGATGGAAATTTATCAAGATACAAAAAAATAATAATAAAGCTTGCCAATAATAAACTTACGAGCAATTTTATAAATAAACCATGAATTTAGCACTTCCAAAATGTCCAAAAATTCTTGGATATCACAGTATACAAATTTCTAAAATGTTGAATTTGAACGAAACACACAACCAGATATATGCATATATAGGTATAGATAGAGAGAACAATGAACATCATGAGGTTGCAAGGGACATACTCAATCAATGATGAAGGTTTACGCCTTCAAATCGACAAGGCGTGAATAGTAACAGTAGTTCATCACACAAACTTGTGGCTTTACAATAACATTGTACAAACTTACGGTAATATTAAGGTAATATTAATACCAATAATATTAAAGTTCTTTTAAATATTAGCAATGAGTTTTTAAATATTAGCAGTCATTATAGTTTGTTGTATTAATAGCTTGTGCTAATTGGTGCATGGAGAAGAGTTGCTTTAAAGGCTAAAGTTTGAGTTCAAGATATTCATAATGCTCGAAGATTGATACTTACATCTCATTACTAGTTGCAGCTTGCTACTTAAAGATTTTCTTTTTCCCTCAAACAACACCAAGCAAATGCCAAATACATTAAATAATATTTAATTACAACCATAAATGTAAAATATAAAAAGTAATCAGTTTACTAATTGCAAAAATCACAGGAAAGTAAAGAAGCCGATGTAATATTGTACTGAAACTAAAAAAGAGCTAATTGCACGTATTAATTTTTTATTCAAAAAGCTGAAGTCATTCCAGCAAAAGACAAATCTTCTCCTTTGTGGTGTATGGTATTTGGAATCCATCTTTGAAAATCTCTCAGGTACTCAGTACAGTTTAAGTTTACAACAAATATTGAGAAGTTACTGACCCACACAACGAAGAAAGAACCTAATCTTTCAAATCATGTATACTATAATCCAACACAAAACTCCTAACAATCTACTAACTTGTAACAGAATTTCTGCAAACGAAGAAAAACTCAGAGACCAACCCTTTGACAACAGATTGGGCAGGAGTTTTGCGTTTTCAACCAGTTAAAGATGCATAACTCATGAAAGATGTGGCGATACGGCATGTCAATCAGCTCCTTGGCCGACAAGAAATCTTCGAGAGATATGGCATAGGTGCCTTCAATAGCGTCACAAGTGTCGGTACAATCAACCCTCTGTTCTGCTCTCAGTTTTTCAAGCAGGGAGGGCAATACCCCATTATTTGCAGAACTATCTCAGTTGCCACCACCAAAATCAAACTCGGACAGGCCTAGATCGCTCCTATCATAAGTGAGCACTTCTTCAAAATTATGGATTTTCTGTCCCGTGACTTCTTCCCTCAAAAATAACATCGGTTCAGACAGTCACTGCGTCAAACGAGAACTGGTTGGAGGAGCCGGCAACAGATATCCCTTGTAAACGAAAGAGCATTTCGGTAGCCATTTGCTCAGCTAACTCACTACCAAGACCGAAACTAGTGAGTTGGTTGAGAATGTGGTGGTGGGCTGTGGATTGCAAGATCAGGCCTATCGAGAGGTAGAAGACTGTATGGGAAGGTGGAAAGATTTCTTGTCAATTCAAGACCGTTTCCCTACCATCAATATCACGGAATACCCTCTCAGAAATGTGGGTTACTCAAAGTCTGACAGTCAAGTGCTCAAGACCAAACAGGTATTGGCGGCAACCTAATTCTGTCTACATTCAGTGTCCTGAACTCCATGTTTCTCGAAATAAAAAAGAACGGAAACAGAGAGAGAAAGAAGGAAACAAAAAGCCTAGATAGAGGAAGAAGACCACAGAGAGAAGGACATATAGGCTGAGAGAAAAACCAGAGAGAAAAATAGTCGGAGAGATTGTTTATGGCGTTCAGGTGTAGTAAATGCAACTACAACAACCTTTTTTCCTTTTTCGATAAGGAATTGTAATTACAAATCCAAATTTAAAAAATTTAGGGAAGATCCAATCTTGATCTCTCTGGTTTCCTTTTATAAGGGTGGGTTACGCAGAGAGCGGAAAAACCGACCGTTGGGAGAATTGCGTCGTAAGTTACTATCTTTCAATTCTGTAATTAATTAATCTTCTAATTTATTTTATTTAATTTACGGCTTTTAATTTCTGCCCTTAGATTTCCATGTTTCTTTTCTTTATGATTTTATTTTCTAACTTAACATTTTCACTGAAAATTGAACGCCCTGATCTCCTCCGACCTTTCTTCTTCTCCCTCTCCTTCCCCCAAATTATTTTAAGAAGAACAGACGTAACTAGGTTTTGCTTGAATATATATAAACATAAAGAAACACTAGTGTCCAATATCAGCATTAACTTAAGAATGATGCCTAGAACGCACTACTTCTTTTTTGTTAAATATTATAATTATAAGAAAGAAAAAGACTGAACTAGTAGCTTTTACAATATCCAGTATATAAAGATCATGAATATATATCTCGTAAAAATTTATCATCTAAGTAAACGGAATTACGATATTAACTTCCATAAATTATATATATCCAGCGTAGTGAATTGAATAAAAAGGGGGAAATAGAAAAAAGAGTACAAGAAACTTAGCTCACTGACCTCGCTGAAGAGAAACGTACGAGGACGGCAATTTCCTCTTGCCGAATCGAATCCCCCAGAACCAGGACCAATATAAAGCTTTTCCCTCATGCCTTGTACTAGAACGAAAAAATCATCCCCAGATCAACATCATATACCACACTGAACAACTCAAACACCGATAGGAGAATGCAAGAAGGATATCAGCGTTTGAGTTGAGAATCCAAAATTTCGAAGGAAACAGACAGAAAGTGGAATCGAAACGAAAAAGATAGAGGCAGATCTGAGGTTGGAAAACATACTTTACCTGTAGGAGATAGAAGGAGAACTAGACCAGTCGCCTGGCGAGTTAAAAGACTGAGGAAATGTTGAAGCTGGTAATAGAGAGAGAAAGGGAGGGAAATGCATTTAGCAACCAGCAGTGGATTGGGGGAGAACGGTGCACGTGGAGGAAGGTGGTTGGCTGACCAGTGTGATTGAAACTTTTTTTTTATTTTTTTTCTCTTATATATTTAACAAATAAATATTCCTATAGAATTAATAAAATTTTAATTAGGAATTGATTATAATAAAGATAATAAGTAAATTATTGAAATTAAAGATGTGTATATGGGAGAGTTATTGACTAACTTATAGAAGGTGTGAAATTAAAAAATTTTACTTGTGGTTATATTTCATATAATCTACACCAATAAATTAAAATACCCAATAACTTCCACATATATATATATATACTAATTACTTTACTAACTATTTTCTTTCCATTTTTTATAAATATAAACCTATATACTAAACACAATATCTTGTTATACATTACCGTTTTAACTTCCTATAAACTTGTACTAGTTTTTTCTTTTTATTTTTTTATAAATATAAACCAATATCTTTTTATAAACTAAATACAATATCTTGTTACATATATAATATTGTTTTAACTTCATATAAATTTGTATTAACTTTGTTATTTTTTAAATGAAATAAATCTTAATACTTCTATTAAGACCAAAGACTTTTATCCTAATGCCAAACACTCACACCCGAGTCCCAACGAAAAAACAAAATAAATAAATACCTAAGAGAAAAAGAATTGTATATTACTCTTAGCTAGTAAATTGGTCAATCTATGGTGGGAAACTAAGAAACATGAAAGTCCTCGAGCTGCTTTTTGAACTCAGAAAAGCTAACCATCAAGAATAACTCACCAGCCATCCAAGCATGAGGGAAATGCTTCAGTAGCTAACTTATACTCAAAACAATGGATTTCTTATTCATATGCTATCAGAGTTCAAACTAATCAAGAAGAC
>NW_019014650.1:0-12652 GCF_000150535.2 Carica papaya | reverse complement strand
ATTTGCACTGGTCCTTTCTTCCTTTTCTACCTATTTTTTAGTAATTGTATGGGCCCCTTGAGAGAGAACCCAGTGATCTCCTTGAGTCAAGTACTTCTGGAACATCAATAGATTTTCTCTGCATTCCTTTATTCCATACATTTTAGCCTTAGAGATGATCAGGATTACAGAATAACTGCTACAAGATGATAGGAGCAAGTAGATAACCGTCTTAGAAAAATTCTAACTTTACTAGAAACTGACAAATTAAACACAATTAACTGTAGACAACATACTATTAACTGGCATGACACACCTCTATTAGATATTAAAAGAACAAATGTAGATATACAACAAAGTCCTGTACCTTCCATGATAAAGTGTCTTGTAAACTTTTCCCTTTAATTTTGTATTAGTCGGTTTCATAACAGATGGCAGGTTCTGTTTCCCATGATTGTGGGCTTGGCAAGATATCTTGAGGGATAAGAGGAAGAAGAAACTTTTTTCTTTTATCCCTTTAGCTAGTTCGTAGATCATTTAGAAAGAAAGAAATAGAAGAGCCTTCTAGATTAGTTGCTTTTCTTTTGGTAGTCTGGGATATTTGGTTCCATATGGGGTTTTTTTTTGGCTCAAGGGTTATCTGCTTAATTCAGCAAAAGATTTAAGGGGCTAATTGACATCTTACCTTTTTGCGAATGCACTTTCTGCTTTTTGTACGACAAGAGAATCAATAGGTTGACCTCAGTTAAGTATATATTTTTGTTTTCAGTCAATTTTGTGATCAGTGGGTATATTTTCTATGATAAATTCGGATGTCACTTGGAATATTGCTTTAGAAACTGTTTCCTAAGAATGACACTTGTTAATATCTAATTTTTGCCTGCAGGAATTGATCTGTTGAAGTTTGTAGTTTATGACCCATACTGGTCTGAGGGACAGGAAGGAATCCAATCATTGAATGTGAGATACAGGGATATCTGGAATATCACTATTGAGTAAGCTGCTAGTCAACTTTGATTGTTATACCTATGCATTTTTTTTTTGAGAGAAAAAGTAGTTATTATCTTACTTATTTTTGTTAAATATGTGAACTGCTCCAAGGGAAGAAAGTTTATTTGTTTGGGCATGTCCTGCCTAGTGGTTTTAAATATTTTGGAAATTGAGATAAATGAAAGATTGATCCCATGTTCTTCATTTTTCTACTTCTCTATATTGCCTATGAAGATTAAATTAATTTTACTATCTGATTAGAAGCTGGACATGTTCCCATGTTTTCTGCTGAACTATTACTTATTTTTTTTTTCTACTAATGTAACTCAACTGTTGAAAGAAAAATGTTATTTATGTTTTTCACTTCTCTCCCCACTAAAGCCTACAGTTTTAGGGACCCTTTATTAACTTCCGGACGGGATTGGGTTTCAAATTTGGCTTAGTGCCTGTTGTCTCTCTTTCTGACTTTCTTTGCTTTCCCTTAATGGTTGGAGGATTCCTTATTATCCCTTTCTTTTTGCATCATACTTTTCTCTCTTCAGTAAATCTGTTCTTTTTTTGTTGTTGATGTGGTATGTACCTCGATTAGAGAAGAGACATTTATGTGAGTTCCTTTTCTTTTGGCAGCAATGATGGAGAAAATGAAGAAAATGCTTTCTCAGGGCATATTTCACGGCCTTATTTCTCTGAGTGAGTTGAAGAGATATAATAATATCTTATATTTTTAACTACCAATGTGAATGCCGATGCTAATTTGTTTTTAAGATTTATTTGAATTTCATTTTTAAAATGAATCATGTCATGGTTCTTCCTAACTTAATTTCATGGATCATGATGGTTCCATTTAACTGATAAAATAATTTTCAAACCATATGGTGGGGAAATTTTTCAAGATGATTATACAGCTGTCTATTTTATGTTCATTAGAGTGCTGAACAGTTATTGAACAACATGTTAAATGTGCAACTGCATTGAGGATGTTAAAGTGGATGTGGGCTAATATGAAAATAGATAATAATAAGGTACAAGTTCACTATCAAGAGGCAGAGGACCAGGTAGCAGAGAAAGGATTAAAACTGAAGAAGTATATCCTTCTTTTTTTTTTTTTTGATGCAACGGAAGAAGGGCATCTTAAATGGTTGGACATCTACAACCTAGGCAAAGGCTTAGGGAAGGATGACTTTGTCTAAAGTAGATTGTCTTTCCTCATCAGGGCAATAGTATACTTAAAATGATGGTTCATATCAATCTAAAGTTTGGTAAGGAGAAATGGATACGAGGGATCTTGTTAGCAATCTAAGATAGCTTAGTGTTACTTGAGTTCTGTTGAGTTCTAGGTTTTCCTTCATGCTTCTTGGTGAACTTGATACTGATCAAAACGTTATTAGCGTATGATTCTTGTGTGGCGTTGTGATCAGAAATTTAGAGGGGTTGAATGGTTTCAACTTGAAATAAGGAGGACCACATATGTCGTTTCATCTACTAGTTAATCTTTGGTAGCATGAACCTTGTATGCTTTTTTGTAAACAATGTCATTTGATTAACTGTTTTATGCTAAAGTTATGTAGCTTATTATTTTTCGAGAAAACAAGAATTAAGAATTTTTCGGTTGCCATGGGAGGGAACAAAAACAATAAAGTTTTTGGTGTTAATTGAAAAACCAAAAGACCATTAAAAGGTGGTCTTGCATCTCAGTTTCTCTTGCTGGGCGAGAGATTGACCTGTTTTTCAGTTTTTTATGTGAGTTCTCTTGCTGAGTGTGTGATTGATTTGTTTCTTAGTTTCAATGTGAGTTCTAGTTGGAGAAAGACCGGGGTACTGGGTGAACGGTTTTAAGATTATAGCTTTTTTCAGTCGCCATGGGAGGGAACAAAAACAATAAAGTGTTGGTGTTAATTGAGAAAACAAAAGACCACTAAAAGGACGTTTTGCATCTCAGTTTCTCTTGCTTCGCGAGAGATTTGACTTGTTTTCCAGTTTTCTATGTGAGTTCTACTAGGAGAAAGAACAGGGTACTGGGTGAAGAGTCTGAAGATCAAAGGAGGGATTTTTTTCTTTTTCTTTTTTTTCAGGGGGGGAGGGGTTTCCGTGGGAGGGAACAAAAGCTATAGGGTTTTGGTCTTATAGTCTTAACTAAGGAGCAAGGGAGCATTAGAAGGAGATTTTACTTTCTTGAAGACTCTCAAGTAGATGGATGCAATGCTGGAGACTTATGAAGGCTGTTGATGAGATGTATTGACCTAGACCTAAATGACTACAAGCCTAGGAATAAAAAACGACTTTGTTATGGGGATCCTTTCGAGGATTGTAGTCTGATTAAGTTAAGATTAAATAGGAGATCATACCCTGTGCCGAATTTAGCTTCTTGGTAGTATTGCTTGTGCTGCAGAAGCTAGAGATCTTCATCAAAGCCATCTCTAAGTTGCAGGGTCAACTTCCTTTGAGATTGTTTGCTGAGATAGTTCTTAATGTGAGGTATTGGTAACAGATCTATTATTTAAACCAAGTGTAAATAATTCCAAAACTCAAAGGAAAGAGATCCCTAAAACCCCCGGGCGTATTGGGTTTGGACAGCTTTGAAGCTTTCAAGTGTCGAGGCTTGTAGAGAAAAAGTTTCCTTAACTAAAAAAGGTACATGGTTTCCTATTTAAAGGCATAAATAAACAGTTGAAGCCTTCCATTGGTGGATGGTCAATCAAGTCCAGGAAGGGAATCTTAGTCAAAGACTCATCTCCTTCTTCGCACTTGGCACTAGGTCACGACTCTAAGTTTCAATTGATGTAGGTTTTACTTACTAGGTTCAGGAACTTTGAGATTGATAGTTCAAGTTGTTGCTTGGATGAGTTGTGTGATTTGGAGGAGGGAGTCCCTTTTTTGGGAGGCTGCTCACTCTTTAGACTTTAGAGATCACCATTTAGAGGAGAGGTTGATGCTGGGAATGCTCTTAGTTATTAGCCTTGCTTCTTATATAAGGGAGGATATCTACCTTGCATAACCATTAGTGACTATAGAAGGTGGCAAGGTGGTCATGGTCTTTTTCGGGACCTAACGATTATGTGAAAGGACCGGAGATGGTGAGAGCAGAAGGGCATAATGAATTTGATTCTTTTGAGGGTGGCTTTATTGATCAAGAGAAAGTGTTTGCATGAGTTTTGAACAATATTCCTCGAATTGGCAAATTCTTGATGCAAGTTTTTGAAGGAGAAGGAAAAGCTGGCTATTAAACTCTTTCAGGCCATAGAATTAAGCAGATGTTTTAACAATAATGGAAAAGTCAGTGCTAAGACTCCTAAAGGTTAGAGAGAGAAGAAAATGGGAAGGGACAAAAGTAGAGAACTAGAGCTTATCATATTATACTAGTTATGAAAAGGGCAACAAGCCTGAAAAAGGATAGCATCATATCTGAGTTGGAGTATTTATCAAAGCTATGTTAAAGCATATTATCCCATGGAATGTGAGGGGTGGGAATGATGTGAGCCAAAGGATGGTCACTAATGGTTGCTTTCTTTTTGTTTTGTGCCTCAAGAATCCAAGGAAGAGTCAATGACAGACAATACAGCAGATTGTTTGTAAGAGGCTAGGGACATTGGTTGGTGTGACTTATTGGCTGATGGGGCTTTTGCAGGTGTTCTGCTGATGTGAGATTATTAGATTATGGAGATGGTGGTCAGGGTATATGCTTGATTTCTGTGTTTTAAGGATTGTTATGTTGGTGCTTTTTGTTTCCAGAGGTTTATTTGTTAAGGGGAAGACAGTGGGAGAGGAGACATGCAAGATGACCTCAAAGTTGCTAGAAAATGGTATTATTATGTGGTGACTGGGGGAGATCTTAACATGGTTTGTATGACCAAGATTCACTCTTCCCAAGCATGAATTTTGATGAGTTTAGACTTTCCTTTACGCCTGCAATCTTATTGACCTATCTTTATCTAGTGGGACGTAGACCTGGTCTGATGTGAGCTAGAGGCCTTGTTTTTGCTAGAATGATGGATTTTTGGTCTTCTTTGCTGGTCCTGATTTGATATAGAAGCTTTATTAAACAAAGAAGTAGGGTAAAAGATCACTGCTTACCTTGTTGTCCATTGTTTCCGAAATAAATAGTAATTGGTCAAAAAGTACCAAATATAGCCACAGTGAAGATATTCAGTATTCCAATTGGGATATTTATCAATAAGTAATATGAGAACTTTCAGTATTAGATGTGATTGTCATATTCAGTTATTTCCCCATAAAACTTGCATTGGAGATGTTTTCTGCTAAATAATCTGGTACTTAAAAAAGAAAATAAATCTTGGGAAAAGGTGTTTTTTGTTCATTGTTAATTCCTCAAACAGCTCCCTTATTTTAGTGCCTAGAGAAAATATGCATATATGTGAATTCACAACTGGACAATTTAACTTTTATCCACTTGTTTCACAATTCTTTTTTGGCTAATGAGGCTGATTGAATGTGAATTCTTTTTTTTTTTTTTTAGTTTTTCTGAGCCTTTTGAAGAAATTGTCTACCCAAAAGGAGATCCAGATG
This sequence comes from Carica papaya, assembly GCF_000150535.2. Next base: position 7,159 of record NW_019014650.1, on the reverse strand, counting down.
CTGTATCAATTAGTCAAAGAGACATTGAACTTCTGCAGCCGGAGACTTTCATCAATGATACTATCATCGACTTTTATATTAAGTAAGTTCTTATGGATATTCTGTGGCTTTTATTATGCAGAAATAATTTGATTCAAGTTCAGGATCCTCTCTCTGGTGTGTCTTAAGAATCCTTTTTTTATTTTTTTGCCTTACCTAACATCTGTTCATTTAAATTAAAAGCCAGATACATGTAAATGCATGCTTGAGGATGAATATAAATAATTCATAAGAACATCTCTTATCTTAAATTTGGAAAATAGGTAAAAAAGTGTTTGGATTGACTTACTTTTTTGTTTGCTTAGGTGCATAGAGCTTTTAGCTCCGATGAACTTTAAACCATAGTTTTTTAAGTAGAGAAAGTGTTTGGATTGTCAGGAACCTCCTAAGGATTTATTATAGAAAGAAGGGCAAAACAGAAAAATTCACACTCTGGAGGGCAAAAAAGTAAATTTCCAAGACCTGCTGGGATTAGGATTGACAAACCCTAATGGGATTCATCACATCCCGCGGCCGGTGCCTTAGTCATCATCATCATCTCGTCCTGCGGCTGGCACCCTGGTCATATCGTCGCGTGATTCCAGCGAGCATGATTCCGGCCACTGAGGGAGTTTTCTTTATTGCTTTAAGCCTATAAAAAGCCGATTTTCGTTGTCTTGTAATCATCGAATAAAGATCAATATTATTTGTCTCAATATCTCTCTTCAAATTTCTTCTTCATCTTCCCCATCCTCTCCTTCTTTTTCTTCTTCTTCTTCATTGTTCCTATAGATCAGAGCCATATCCGAAGGCATCTGACAAGATGGTATCAGAGCCGGAACTGGCCAATCCTACGTTGGTGTTGCTACGCGCACTTGGTCCAAAGGGAAGGCCATTGTGGCCAAGTTGGAGAATCCCAAAGCGATTACTAGAAGGAGGTCAACCTAAAACTCTCTGCGTTCATGGAAGAATCGCGTCAGTAGTTCAACGTGATCCTGGATCTACTCTGTGGCCGTTCTACTGATCGGACCGAAGAAAAATAGGTGTGCCTAGAAGTCGAGGCCCATAAAGGAGGCTTCCTGCCTCGCCCGAGTTGCGCAATTTTAGAGTCAGGAAAATAAGGGTTAGAGTTACCTTTTATACCCGATGCAATCCAACCAAACTAGATTTGACTGGCTAAAAAAACAGATTAGGCCGAACCGGTCCAAACCATCCGCAACCAAACCGGTCCGACGCAAACTGATCTACCCAATACTTTGAAACGAATCGGTTCACCTGCTCTGCTTCTCTTTCTTTCTCAAGTAATAGCGGTCAGGAATGGACTAGAGGTCTCTACCTTGTCTGACTTGGTCAGCCAAACGTGGCTCTCAGTGGTTAAGTAGACAGAAAGAGCTGCCTCTTGGAAGCTCTGCTCAAGTTCTGTTTCAATGCTCGCGAGGTCAAGATAGGAACTTGCAGGCCTCTCGTTCTCCAGAGGGTTTTTTATCTCTCAAATGAGAAGCGAAAGAGGGAGGGGCAGAAGAAGGAGAAGCGGAAAAAGAAGAGGTGGAAGAAGAAGATGTTACCGTGGTGGCGAGAGGCGGAGTGAGTAGAGTGGCCGGCAAGGTTGCGTTGGTGTCTGATTTCTTGTGGGTGGAAGCAGTAAAAACTGCTTTTAAAAAAAATAAAATAAAATATAGATATATATCTATATATAATAATTAAAATATATATATAAATAAAATAAATAAAAATAAAAATTACTTTAAAATATATATTTATATATATAATAATTAATTATATATATGTTAAAAAATATAAAATAAAGAAATAAGAATTAAAAAAAAAAACAGGAGGTGGATTTTTAACCTTGGGGATAAGATTGATGTTAAAGGAGAGAGTATTGTTAGGACACGAAGAGTAAAAAAAGAAAAATAACAAAGGAATAAATTAGTTTTTTGCATGTATCAATTAGGGTTATGGTTAGAGTTAATGTTTTGAATACACTTCCACAGCAGCCATCGCTGCATCAAGAACGGCCACTGATTTCAGTCGTGATAATCGTTGCTTTAATTGCTTATAGTTTATAAAAGATTCAATTTTTATGCCGTAATCATGAAGGAAAAGAATAAGAATTATATATTAGATTTCCCTCTCTATCTCTCCTCTCCTCCTCTCTCTTTCTCTCTTTTCTCTTCCTTTCTTTCTCAAGGTCAGACAACCATGTTAAAGGCTTTTGACAATCACACAAATAAAAAAGTGAAAAATTCTCAAAATGTTATTGAATACTTAAATATCCCTACAGAATAGCAAACTAGTAGAATTATGAATACTTATAATGAGAAACTAATACTAGTAATATTAGGATATCAATAAGAATTGAAATTCTAAATTAGTAAAAGTATTATAATACTCTTAAATAATATAACAATAAACTCCTAAATAATATAGTTGTTTTACATGTAATATAATTACAATTTCTAATTTATTTAGGAAATCTAATGTTAACTCATTCTGCATCACTTGAACTTGTCTTCCAAAGAACTGAAACCCGAAAACTTGAAATAATCATAAGAAAAAAAAATTGCTTAAGAAAAAGGATTTCAAAGGAGTGGTAAACAAATTAGGCATGGCAAAATATATAACATGAAGAATCACCAAACTTCGGTTATCACTGTTAGTACGGTAAAGAGTTTTTGTGTAATCCCTTCAAGCAGGCTCCTTTTTGTTCATGGAGCTCGATTCAACTATGATATTATTGTCCTCAACTTGAAATGTTAATTAGTCACTATAAACTTAAGAGATCAATTGCTGGCTGAGTCAATTTGTCGAAATGAATTACAATATCCTTCATAATCTTCTCAGTTACCTTATTCAAAGAGGTAGCTCCTAGGGTGTGGTGGTCACTAAATCACTGGCATCATGCAGTGGAATGCTTTGAGATTTTATTGCTTTAATCAGAGATAATTTAAACTTAGTACACAACTTCAAGTATTCTACCTAGATGTGATCGCTTCCATGGAAAAGAATGATTACAGAGGCCTCTCTATATGAGAAAATATCCTTTCATTGAGGTCGTACAAACTTGAAAAGCTTTTGAATATTTTTATAATCAACATCTCATATTCAAGATCCAAGGTTATTAGACTAGTCTAAGTCTTGCAACTTCCAAGTCTAAGATCTCCTTGACATGTGATCGCCTTGCCTTGTCACCTAATATTTATACAATCAACACTCAGCACCAAATTGAATTTAGAAAGCACCTATCTAAAAGCAAATTCTGCTTATGTTCTCTTGCCAGAAGTGCTTATTAATGTGCTTCTTAAAATAAGATCTGATCATGAAACTGTCAGCCTAAGATAGGTAACTTCCAGTAACTGAAGAAATTATCTCCCACATCCATGGAATGAAGAAACTGGGAGATATTACGAGCATAAATTGAAACTAAGCTGTCTATAGGAAATAATTTGGTGTTTCTTTCTCTTGCTTCTATGCCTAACCCTCTTTTAAATCATCCCCAAGTGAGATACATAAGGCTGCTGCGTTGGGTATCTTCAATAGTTTGATTATAGTTGGCTCATGATGTTTGGTATCTCCTTTCTTCTCTGATCAGCCTTACCTGTAAATGGTTGTTTGGATTTTTCTTTCTTCTCTGATCAGCCTATTACTTGTCAATGGTTGTTTGGATCAACTATCAAATTTTATCTTGTGAAGTTGTGTCCTCTATAACTTGTCTTTAATAGAATAAATATTTAGAAAATCTTATCTTATCTTTCTGCAGATATTTGAAGAATAAAATTCTCCCTGAGGAGCAACATAGATTCCACTTTTTCAATAGTTTCTTCTTTCGGAAACTTGCGGATATAGACAAAGATCCACATAGTGCTTGTGAAGGCAGAGAGGCGTTTAAACGTGTTCAAAAATGGACTAGAAAAGTGAATCTGTTTGAAAAGGACTACATTTTTGTTCCTGTGAACTACAGGTGGGAAAATTGCACTGTTTTTGTTGCTAGCAATATAGAGGGAAAACTTAGTCTTATATTTTCCTTTGACATAATATATGAATGCATCTTTCTCTCACAGCCTTCATTGGAGTTTGATTGTCATTTGCCATCCTGGCGAAGTGGCTCATTTCAGAGGCAAGGCCTCAAGCAATTGCTTCAATTTTATGTATCTTCTAGGCTTTATTCCTGCCATCTAAAAGAATCACTTCCATTTTATAGATGAAGAAATTGGAGAATCACTAAAAGTTCCATGCATCTTGCACATGGACTCAATTAAAGGAAGTCACAGAGGCCTTAAAAATCTGTTTCAAAGGTAACCAACCTGCATAACCTCTGTAGGATGAGGGGAGTTCCTTAAGGGCTTTGTTATCATGTCTTTTATCTCCAATGGCCTTTGTTGCCCATAACAACTGTATGGTTACCAAGTTTCTGATGTGGCATGGACCATCATACTAATTTTGAAGGAATCCTCTATTCCTGTATTTGTAGTCAGCTCAGAACTAATATATATCATACTTTTTGGTATCAAAGTTGATTGGTGTTACTTGATCTTTGTGTGTACTGCTTTGCCAGTTACTTATGTGAAGAGTGGAAAGAGAGGAACAAAGAGACAACAGATGATGTTCTTTCCAAGTTCTTACACATACGGTTTGTTTCACTTGAGGTATTGATTCTTCTTGGAGACAATTTTTTTTGGTTGATATAGGGACTGGAATGTTTTATTGCTATATAGATAATTTCTCTTTCTTTGGTTCTTATTCATTTTGTAGGATATATCTTATCCTCCCACTTTTTATCTTCTTCATTTTCTGATAAATCTTCTTTTTCTATTAAAAAAATTATTTAGTTGGTATAAATTTTATACATGGACGGTGCTCCCTTAGTACCTTGCATCAATACATCTTCACACTTTTATTTCAAAAAAAAAATTATTTAGTTTATTTATTATATATTTGTATTGCAATTAGCTGCTTTCCTCTATGTAGATATGTAATTTCTGTAGGTCAATGTGGCCAAAACTATTTACAAATAATTAAACGGTTTTCTTTTGATTGGTATCTGCATCCTTGAAAATATTGGTGCATATCGTGGGTTGGTTGGGGGAATGTCTGAAGTGGTCTGCTTCTTTCTTCAAATGGTTCCCTCTACCTGGATATTATTTTATCTATTTTTTGCTTACCATTTCGGCTTCCTGTTATATTTTTATGCTATTGGCTATATAATTTTTAATATTTTAGACATTTTTCTCTGTCACTTTCCTCCTTACAAAAGAAATGATGGGATGGGGCAAGATATATTCGTGAAGTACAGTGTATTTCCTTCAAATTTAAATTTAGGGGTGTTTCTGTGTGATACAGTAAAGCTTATGGAAAATTATAATTTGTCAAAATGTAACTTCAGGACTAAGAGTAACAAGCTTTCTTTTGGACTTGGCAACAAATACACCTATCTAAGCCCAAAGTTTATTCTTCAGAAATCCATGAACAATGATGAAGCTTGAGAGGCCCCTACTCTGAACATTTTAGTATATGTAAATATGAGATATCTTACATGTTTATTGTTTAAATAATTTATATTCTGTAAATTTAAAGTATGAAAAAATAAGTTATTAAAAAATAATTAATAAAAATAATTAGTTAAAAACTAATAAACTAGATAAGTATAGCAAGTCTTAACAACCTAGATTGCCAAAATTTTGCTTTTATCTCCCTCTTCTAGAGGCAACCCTCTTCAGTCATAGATCTCCATAGCTATAGTTACCAAAAAGGGCTTTGTTAAAGTCCACTATCAGCCTGATCCAAAGTCCATCCTCTGAAAAAGGAGCTTAAACACATTCCAGGAAGCCAAATGAAATTCTGTTCTTCTCTGTAAAGTCATCCCTTAAGAAAATGACAGAATAATTTCTAGCTTTTTTGGCCACACTAGCAGATATAGAATAATAGAAGATGATATATTAGAAAATATACTCTTCATAAGTGTCAGCTTACAGCCTTTGGAAAGGAACCTCTTCTATCCTACCAATTTAGTCTCAAACTTAATCACGATAGAATCCCAAATATTCTGAGGGCCAACAAAGTCTAGAGGAAGACAAGCCACATTGCACCCTAGAATTCTAACTAAAGAAATCGAGCGCCTCCCTCCGCCAAACAAGACCAGTTTGATTTTGCCAAATTAATATTGAGCCATGAAATGATTTCAGAAAAGAAAATATTGAGCCATGAGACAGCTTGAAGGCCCAAAGAATGCATCTAATATTCAATAAAAGCTTGGGAATTAGGTTGCAAAACAAAAGTGTATCGTAAGCAAAGAGCAGGTGTGTCACCTCCATGGCTTCGTCTCTCCCTACCACCTCCAAACCCTAATGAAGCTGAAGATCTTTTGCCCTAACAAGCTGCTGGTTGAGAGCCTCCATCACAATGATAAAAATAAATGGTAGAAAAAGGTCCCATTGCCTAAGACACGAGAAGCCATGAGAAAACAGATGAGCAGCCATTGATAATAGCAGCAAAAGAAGAAATTAAAATGCAAGACTTACCCAGGAGCACCATTTTGCACCAAAATGAAGTCTTGTAAGCATGTAAAATAGAAAACTCCAAAACACATGACCTTAGGCTTTTTTCATGTCAAGCTTACAAATGGCACCCTCAACCCCTCGTCGTGCTAGATGGTCCACCACTTAGTGCAATGAAAAAAGCTTTCAGGATTTTCCTCTCCCCAACCAAAGCATACAAACACTTCCTAATCACACTGCTCATTTCTCTCCAATCTCCTCACCAACAGCTTTGAAGTAATTATAGATACAAAGTATCAGACTAATGGGTCTAAAGACTGTCCTGCAAGTTTTGGTATAAATGCTAAAAAGCTGAAATTAAGACTGGATACAGAGGATCATAGAATTTCGTGAATAATGCGAACAAAATCCTTTTTCACTGTTCGCAATTTCGCCGGATGAACCCATTTGAAACAATCCGGTCCCAATGCTTTAACTCCTCCACAGCTTATGAGGACTTAATAAATCTCTCCCTTGGAGAACGAACACTCAAGCTGTGCCAAATCCTATTCCTCTTAGTGTTAAATAGAAAACCATCCAAGGTAGGCCACTGAGTGAAATTTCAGTGCAAAAGGTCCTTAAAAGAACCTTTCACTTCTTCCCATGGG
>NW_019014649.1:1849860-1860259 GCF_000150535.2 Carica papaya | reverse complement strand
TGGCTACAGAGAATATTTCGTAACCATCCTCAGCTTCCAATACATTCTTCCACAACAGCATTACATCTAATCCATGTGATGGATTTTGAAGAGGGTCCCAACCCTGAAACACCCTGATAAACAATGGCAAAGCAAACGAGCAAGCAATGCATGATAAGTTACAAAGCTTGTAATCATCGGGATAATTATGCTGCAAATTACTGAAACGTGCAGCAAGAGAATTCAAAGTCAAGGTTCCTAACATATTTTCCTCCTCAATTCGGCCTAACTCGCTGACAATATGCTCCATGTTATTCAACTGCTTTCTTTGGCGTGCTTCCTCAATCTCCAGTTTCTCCTTCTCATTTTGCAAGCTCAACACTGTCTCCCTTTCGTTCCTCAAATCCCTATCAATCTTCTGAATTTCATGCTCTGCCAGGTCCACAATCAATCTCAAATTATGCTGCAGCTCAGGCATTGGAACATCACTTTCTCTAGCTTTCTCCTCCGCATCCAAATTCTCCAAATTTGTCAAAATCCTCACCTGCCTCCCCCGCATATCAATCACTGTCTGGCCACCACCGAAACCCTGCTCTTGCTTCTTTTCCAACAACTCCTCAGCAGTAATGTAAGTCTCCTCTTTCTTCCCTCTCTTCTTCCAACGAGCTTTCCCTTTCTTAGTTGGTAGCTGCTGATTCACAGTGACACTAACACTCTTCTCCTCCTCTAGTTGCTGCAAACCAGGCATCTTGGTGCCAGTCTCCTTGAAATCATTGAAGCCCATTCCCATGTTCTTGGGTCTCATCTTGGCCTCAATGGGCGCAACAATCCCTTGTTGATTCTTCCCAAGTCCACCTCCTTTATACCCCATTTTCTCAAGCAGTTTCATCCCAATCCCTTTGGTATGCTTCTCGAATACCCCCACATCCCCAGTCGCGACTTCCTTCTTAGCACCCCCTTGGCTCTTCTTCTCCTGCTTGGCTCTCTCCCTCCTTTTCTCCGCCCCCTCCTTAATCTTCCTTCCAAAAGCACCCGATAACAAACTATCCTCATCATCCACATCATCTTCACCCTGATATTGTCTCGCAAAGGAGTTTGTATTGTTAAACCCTAATCCAGACGATATTCCTAACCCAGCCCTCCCACTCCTACCATCATCATCGTCCAAATCAACAAACATATCGTCGTTACTATTTCTATTATTATTGTTATTACCACTGACATCGCGGATCTCTTCCCTAGAATTGTTATCAATCTCCTGATTGGGCATTACCGTACCTGTGGAGACAAAGCTTACGGGCTTCGTCAAGTCGGCCTTCCGGCCAAAATCCCGGTCCTTCCGACGTTTCTTGGAAGAGGATCCATCGTAGTCGGAATCGGAGTCGGAGACGGCGTTGAAAATACCGTAGAGGACGTCTTCCCTAGTCTGCTTTTGCTTCTGCCTGCGCTTCTCGTAGTAAAACTCCCCGTTTATCCATTGGCCACCCTCGAAATCGTTGTCCATCCCGAATATCTCCATCTCCTGATAATCGTACATGTTTCTAGTGATTGTACGCCTGCTTCTCCCTGAAACTTGAATGAGTTTGGTGGGATTTCAGATAAGAATAAAGGAAGCGAGGAGGTCAAGTCAGTATGTAATTCTGCAGTAGATTTATGAAGGAAGGATGAGATACTCTTGCAGAAGATTTAATCTTTTCCTTCTTCATTCTTTTTTGAACTTCTCTTGCAGAAATTTCTTGTAAGGATTTAGAGGGAGGGAATCGCCATTGATGGAGGACGGTGGCAACAATGGGCCGAACCTTAATTAGGGCTTCCTTATGGGTTTTATCCAGAACTATTTTCTTTTATTTATTTATTATAAATTATGAACGTAAAACTAAATTATTTTCTTTTATTTATTTATTTATTTATTGTTAGAATATTTAATTCATTCTCTGTGAAGCTTGAGCGGCAAGCATGGCGGTGGGGAAAAAAAAAGAAGAATCAAGAGTAGTGGTTTAAGGAAGAAGAGAAGAAGATTCGAGAATGGCGACAAGAGAAGAAGAAGAAGAAAAAAAAGAAAATGGCAGTGAGAAGAGTCGATAATGGCGGTTTTTCAAGCAGTCACAAACACACACACATATATATATATAGGCCATGTATAAGCAATATATATATATCTTGCGTACCTCTCTCTCTCTCTGTTTTTATATCTCTGAAATAGAAATTAGTTTCTAAAAATGTCTAATATATCCTTAATTTTTCTAAAAATGCATAATTGACATACTTTTAGCCTTATTTACAATATAACCCCTCAAAGTAGATAATTTATGTTTCAGTCCCAACAACAGCTTACAATTTTCAGTTTAGTCCCAATATTTGGTATATTGAGAGTGAGATTTGTCGGTTAGCTTCAACATGCTTAATGCATTTTGGGATGCAAAATTTTGTTCTCTGAAATTTATAAAATTTGTGTTCTTTTTAATTAATAAAATTTTAAGTACTTATTTAGTCATCAAATTTAATCTTTTTAGGTAGTCACAACATATTTAAATTATCAACAAATAATATCATATTATAAAATTTGATCAAGATGACTACGAGTTCAACAATAGGAGTCCAAATTCAGCATATGCAGTCGATAATTTTTAAATTTGATGGCAAAAATAATTTTACAACATGAAAATATTTAACGGAATTATGATTAAGAAGTAATGGTTATGGTGAAGGAAAAAGGTATTGTTAAAAAGAAAAAACTATCAACTAAAGAATTACAATGGTTGGATTTAAGAATACTTTATTTTTAATTTATTAGCATATAAAGCTATCGGTTCTCGAAAAAATATTACATGTTAAAATAATCATCTTATTGAAAATAAGGAAGTCTTCTCTGAATTAGATGAAATTAATTCTTAGAGTCCAAATTCTAATAGAAATATCAGAAAAAAATTAATTATTCTAAAATCAATTTCAAAGAAATTAAGAAGTCTAGCAAAAATTTTACGAATCATATAATTTCTCAATTGTTGAGCTATCAAGCTTTGAAAAAGCTGAGAAGTAACCAGAAACTTGGGGTGGATAAGATGATGTGAAGGTGGATGAATTTGAAGAAAAACAAGAAGAAAATCATGATAAGAGCCGAACATGAAAACTTGTTTATGTTCAACTTGTTACTATAAATATATAGTATTAAGAAAAAAGAAAAAAAAAAAAAACTTGAATTTAATACCAATCGAGTTTCTTCGACTTTCAATGGGGTGCCTATTCAAACAGATAAGAATGAACCGGAAATAAAATTAAATTTAAGTATCATGGATCGAATTTGTTCCCCAAAGCAAACTAAAGAAATTATAATAAATTTAAGTTGTTAATATTTTATTTTTTTATTATAATTAGGAATGTAAAATTAAATTAATTTTATTTTTTTATTTATTATAATTTATGATCCAAATTCATGCACCTATGAATGATTTTGCAGAGACCGAGGAGTTGAATGACCTAACAACACCCAACAAGATCCGATCAAACCTAGTTTTTCACTTACGTCTAACGTAAAATATCTCCCACCGTCACATCGCCTGTACGGCCGCCACGTGTCAATTTCAGATTCATTCTCTCTCATCTTCCCCAATCTACACACACCTTCTGCTCTCTTCTGCTCCGCCTGCAAGCCTTCTTTCTTACAGTTTCAATGGCCAAATCTCTGCTTACTACACCACCTCCGAATCGTTCTGTCCTACGCTCAAATTCTTCTCCTGCTTCTCCTCCTATTCCATGCAACCCCGTTTGTTTCCCGCTAACCGACAAAATCCCTCCCCTTACTCTCCTCCTTCCCACTCGCTGTTCCATCGGTTCCCTTCATCGCCGGCTCACTCCGATCCCCTCACTTGATTCCGACGTTCCGCATCCTCTTCACCAGGTAATTTTGGAAAGATTGATTAAATTCGTTCTACTTGTTGATGATTCATCTTTTCAGTTATCTAATACGAAATGCTACTTTTGGCTGCTGATAAAATCGCATGCAATAATGCGAAAATGGGGTTGCAATGTATTATCTGGTCCTTGATGGTTTTTGCTTTGGCATAAGATAGTGCAGCTGTTCTAGTTTAGGTTTCCGTTTTCTTCTTTTTTCTTTTCGTAGTGGTGGCATTCGGGTTAGTTTCACTTCCTTTTTGGTCTCTTTTGGTTTCTTGATAGCCAAACAGCAGTAATATATTATAATTTTATCTGTTTTTTTGGGATTAATGTTGAAAGGAGTCGGTGAACTTGAAGAGCAGTAAGAGCTACGAGCAATGGGATTCATGGACGGCGAAGTTTTCAGGGGCATCAAATATTCCGTTTTTGCTGCTGCAATTGCCTCAGATCATCCTTAATGCTCGTAATCTTTTGGCGGGAAACAAAACTGCACTTTTGGCGGTCCCATGGCTGGTAATATTGCATTAATTGCTTTCTTCCTTTTTTCTTTTTTCATGGTTGATTTACACTTTTTTTTCTTTTTTAATGTTGATGAATTAGAATCACTTGAAGTCAAATATCATTTTTTCCTGCCTTTTCATATGATAAGAACCTAAAACATTATTAACAACCTATCTATTTTTACTCCTGTGCTGCTCCTTACATTTTAACAGGAACGTTAATTGGAGTTCACTTTGATTACTAGTCATCTGTTAACAAGTATAATATTTGCTATTTTTCTTCCATAAATATTGTCGATATTGTTCAAAAAGTGTATTTTGATTTTTCCCCTTTTATATAAAAGTTAAGTTTATTTTGATTCTCTTCCCGGGATGTTGTCAATATGGAAGTCATTGAAAAAGCATGAAATTTTACCAGGGCATCCATGTTGTTACTATAGGTTCTAGTTAGTTAAAGCTTTTGGAGATCATTGGTCATTCTCATGGATTTGAATATTTGTTCTTTTTCTGCTATTTATGTTTTTCTGTATGATCTTTGAACCCTGGTGGATTTTTGTTTTAAATACAGGGGTTGTTTGCAGGGTTGCTTGGGAACCTATCTTTACTTTCATACTTTGTAAAGAAGAAGGAAAATGAGGTAATTGTGGTGCAGACATTGGGGGTGATTTCAGCTTACGTGGTGTTTGCTCAGCTTGCCATGGCAGAAGCCATGCCTCTTACTCACTTTGTGATGACCTCAATCGTTGTGGCCATGGGTCTTATTGTTAATTTTATTTACTACTTTGGTAAGCTTAATGCTGCAATCTGGCAATTTTGGGAGGATTTTATTACTGTTGGTGGACTATCATTCTTACCCCAAGTAATCCTTCTCGCTCTCTGTTTGTTTTTGTTCAATGTAGACGCTAATGCAAAAATGTACCTACCCAGTTAAAGATCTTGATAATAACTTAAAAATTTTTCATGAATACAGATTATGTGGTCTACATTTGTTCCGTATATACCCAACAGCATCTTGCCTGGGGCCATTGCTTTTGTTGTATCTGTAGCTGCTGTTATCTTGGTAAGCTTAATACAAGTTATTCTTCTGCTTTTAGTCATTTGATGAAATTGGGTGTCTTTCCTCAGAAATCCTAGAAAGAAACTGCAGCATATACGTATATGTTTTTGTGGGTGTTACCTTTGTGATTTCTGATGTACCTGAAGAAGATTAGCAATAATGAACTTACTAAACGCAGGCAAATTGCAGAAGTAGTCAGCTAATACCAATTAAAATTTTCCTTTCCCTTTGTGGGTGTTTATAAACGAGCAGTTATTTCAAACTTTTCTACCCAAAAGCAATTCTACCTGAGTATCTACATATTTGACCAACATATATAGATAATTTGCTGTTCAGATGCATCTTTTAAGTTTTTTTTTCTTGAAAAGATGTCATATTAAACGAGGGAAGAATTTATAGGGGAACAAAGTCTACCACATATATTATATTATTTTCTTGTTCAATAGTAAGTAAACCAGAAAAAAATGTACAAGCTCAAATAAATTTCTATTCTAGATGTAATGATTATGCAGAGAAACAGTGGTTCTTCTTATATCCAAGTATATTCTCACATGCTACGCCTCCGCTGGTATGGTCTTAAAGTACTAATTCATGGCCGGAAAATGTCTCTTAAAATTGGGACCCCAGTGTTTGAATCATGCAAACATCTTGAAAACGGTTGAGATCTTTATCAGGTTACAAATAGTAGTCAATTTAGGATCATAACAATTACACCCGGTAATTAAGTTCAGGATGCTGCAACATGATATAGTGCTACGTTACCCACTTTGGTTCACCAAACTTAATAGCAGTCCCCTTCCTGGATGTGGCATGCTGGGTTCCTGTCTGCCGGGCTTATATAGTTGACTGTCAAAACTGGTAATAGCAGCATTGCACTTTCTTTATGTTAGCATGGCGGACGATAATTGCTCCTTGAGCACTATGATCTGAATGCTTGTATTATTAAGAGCAGAGCTTTCATGCTCTTTAAACATTGCACAAGGATACTGCAAAGATGAAAGTGATTGTTTAAGAGGGCTTTGTCTGATAATAAGAACAAAAGATTATAACCAACCAAAATGTGATAAGCAGTTGCCACTTCTTTTGCACATTGCCTGCAGATGAAACCAAGAAAACATAATGAATATGAATGGCTTCACCATTTTCCTAATTGTGAAAAGTAGAGAATATCATATAGCTTTGGCTAGTTTGATTCGTATACTTGTGACTGTTTGCTGCCTCTTAATTGGTAACATATACTGATATTTATTTTCTTCACCCGCGAACCTGGGTAACATGATCCAATGGTGGATCTAGATACTTCTACAACAAATTTCTGAATTTTTTATTTTTTATTTTTTATTTTATCTTATTTTTCTTTGAGGATATGAAATTAAGGTTAAAAGACTGGGATGTTGCTCTCATTCTGTCCCAAGAAGAAAAGTTGTTTGTTTCGCAATAGATCATATGGGGTATTCAGATAAGAAGTATAATTCTAGTTTTGAACTTCTGGTCTTCCCCACTATTATCTTCTTGAACTTGTACAGAGAAGTAGGTGATCCTATTCAGTGATCTTTTAAACTTGCCGCTGCTAAGATTTGCAGGCACGAATAGGCAAACTTCCAGAGAAAGGTGTAAAATTTCTTGGAGGAATATCTGGCTGGACGGCAACACTTCTTTTTATGTGGATGCCTGTTACACAGATGGTAATTTCCATCAAAGCTCATTGTTTTTTTGTTTAATTCTTGCATTTCAAACAGATCCATCCTGGATGAATGTCTGACTTGGGATTATGCTTCCTTTTCAGTGGACAAATTTTCTATATCCTCACAACATTAAAGGCTTATCGGCTACCTCAATGTTGCTTGCTATGATTGGAAATGGACTTATGATCCCACGAGCATTATTTATTCGTGATTTCATGTGGTATTGGTCTTCTCCAATCAAATACTTGTAGATCTAAAGAATGTTCTTTCTCATAATATACATGTTCACTGCACGCATATCAGTGAAATCACTGAAGCAACTGATAGCTTCCAGGATGTCCAGTTTGCTCAAAGTATATGTCCAGTTTCTCATGTGAGACATGAGAAATCCAATTTCGTATGAATAGTAGTCACTAGCAAGATTTAATTGATCACAAAATGTAGTTGCAATTTCGTCCTTAATGGTTTCTGATTATCTTCTCTGCCTTTGCGACCATACTTGTTTCTTGATGCATAAATAGATGTGGTTTTAGTATATGTATATTGAGGGGATATCATTTCAACTTCAATTGCAGGTTCTTAGGTTCAACCTGGGCTTCTCTCTTCTTTGGATATGGAAATATCCTATGGCTGTATTGGTAAGAGCTTTAGATCCATATGAAACTATGCAATAAGAAGCTGTTTACTAGTAGAAGTTATTCTATCTTCAAGAAAAAATTTCATCTTTTTAGACACAACTCCGAAAAAACAACAAATTTTTGAGATCATTTCTTCCAGTTTTAAAAACATCTAAAATATTTTCTGATCTTCTTGAAATAGAGAACTAAAGTTCTAAAAACAGAATGCCCTAAACACAATACTGTTACTTGTTTGCAGGTTCAACTGTATTAGCAGGGAATTCTTCTTGGCTGCAACAGTTGGTTTATTTTCTTGGATAGGTTGTCTCCTGAAAGATAATATGAGAAAAATTCAACTGGGAAATTATTCTTCACGTTGCAATTTAGATAATCATTTCAGCATCAGAGAGATTTCTCATTCTTTTTTTTTTTTTTTTCTCTTTTTTTCTCACTAATTGACAGGAATGGCTCTATGGAGGGATCCAGTGGTTCATGGATACAACTCTCCCTTGAGATCATTAAAAGAGTTGGTTTTTGGCTCTTAACATTAAATATGCATGCAACTCTGTGTTCATAGAAGCAAAGGCTTGTTTGCACGAAAGCACGGAAATCTTCTTTCTGCCGAGAAGCCAAGTGTCTAACCAACAATATCGATCATTTTCTGCAAATTGACAGAGCTTCCAGCTGCAAGATATGTGATTAGGTAACTATAGTTCATTTCAGTCAATAAGAAAGTGTTTGATAATGTTTCATAGTTTAGAACTTGTTTCGTAGTATTGCAACATTGATATACGAAGAGAGTAATTAATGTTGTATTTAACGAACATAAGCTCTATACTAATAAAAATAGGAATAAACCTTCTGCAATCATGTTTCTCATTTATACAAGTAAAAAGTGATTGTAGGGTCTGATTTTGGCTCCAAAAAGTTCTTGTATTCTTTGAGTTAGATCATTAGCCATGCTCAAAATATACACTCAAGGAACACAATATGAACCCCAAGAGAATGGTTTGATCTTGAAACTGATTAGAGGAATGAGATTTTTATTCTTGGGCCAATACTTAAATTTAGTTTTCAAAATACAATTAATGTTATAATTTAGTCTTTTTTCATCACAAATTAGTTTTTAAATTTTTAAAGTTGTTTCAAAAGTTTAAGGCTGTTAAATTTGGATTTTGAAAAAAAAGAAAAAAAAAGAAAAAACATATATATCAAATATAGCTTAGGATTTATTTGGTAGTAAAAAAAAAATTAATTATTTTTGTAATCTATAATTTTTTAATTAATATTAAATTATTTCTATTTAATGTATTATATTAATATTAGTTTTTTAATTATTTTTGGGGTCCATGTTTTCTTTTGCCTCCAAATAAATTCTCAGTCAGTTTTGATTGTTTTTTTTAATCTAAATTTTAATATTGTTAAATTTTTTTAAATAATTTTAAAAATTTGGGAGACCAACTTCTAATAAAATAATATTTCGAGAACTTAATTTATAATAAAATAATGGTTCGAGAATTAAGTTAAAGATTTACTTTTTGTTTTATATTTTTAATAAATTTTATAAGTAACTATAGATACTTTTATGTCTAATATAATAAAAGGAGTTAAGAAATGTAATATCGTACGGAGCATTCATTCTAGTTTATATACATATAAGGAAAACAATATTATTTTGCTATAGAATCTAACCGTGACAATTCCACATTTTCAAAAGGTGAACCCAAGAAGCAATGAACTAATAAAGTAAAACGTAAATAATTAAATAAGAGCCAAGAAACCCTCTAAATCTAAATATGATATAAAGGAATCCCTATACATAATTTTATTTTAAATATTATAATACGTATCTTATATATATATATATATATATATATATATACATACATGGACATTACTAATTAAATTATACTAATTTCATAAGCTAAGAGAGTTAGGTTACCCGACTATTAATTCCATTTTGAAGGCACCCAAGATATAAGAAACCATAGTAATGATAACTAATGTTCTAATTATTCATAATTATATTCGGATGAATATATATAATATATATTCCAACCCACGTAATTACATTTACATAATTATATTCGGATGGTAAAAATATATATTCACAATAATGTTATAATTACATTTTACATTTTTTTTAAAAAAAGAGAGAGAATATGAAAGATATTTTCTTGAAAGAAAACACGACAACATAAACAAGCAGCACGTGTAAAGCAGAAAATTGAATTATTTAATATTTTTTATTTTATTAATTATTATTATATTAAAAACATCACTTCACTCCTACCAAAATCTTTGTATACAACGCCATAAACATAACGTCAAAATTCTCATCACCTTCATCCTCATTCTCTCTCTGTTGATCTTGGTCGGTTTCCCATGGTGTCGTCCAGTCAAAATGCTACCCGGAGGCTCCTCGGCTTTGGGTTTTGGATTCAAGGTTTCAGAGCTTTCCCATGGATGGCGATCAACTTCTTCCTCAAAGATACTCTCAACGTCGACCCATCCACTCTCCAGCTCCTGCAGAATTCTGCCAATCTCCCCATGGTCGCTAAGCCCCTATACGGTGTCGTTTCCGACGCCATCTACTTCTCTGGCCAGCACCGCCTTCCTTATATTGCAATAGGAGGTATCTCGAAACGTTTCAGTTTTCCCGTTTCT
>NW_019014649.1:1806707-1830733 GCF_000150535.2 Carica papaya | reverse complement strand
CCAAAAATGTGCTCACAAAATATAAAAGATCAAACTACCTAAAGGAGAAACTTGAAAGTAAAAGCTACGAATATGACTATGGAGTCTTTAGGCGTCCCCTTCGTCGTCGTCCTGCGGAACCGGCTCGGGAACGATGTCCTCTTGATCTGAAATGATTAAATAAGGAATGAGCTACACTAGCCCAGTAAAGACATCACGATATCTCACCGTCACGGAGGTAAAGGTGGGTAGAAAACACAAAAGACCAATGGAGCATAATTTTCAACAAATCCTTTTATCAATAATAAAACCTTTACCATTCACTTACCTCGGTGAAATTCATAAAAAAACAATATACGAAAGCAATAACATCATCATCATCATCATGAAATCATATATAAATTGTATAACATAATACTTATCAAGTCTTTCGTAATTCAATCGTTACACAACATATTTTCTTCATTTACCAGCCCACTAGTATCCATGGGGATCCATAGGGGTCCCGCTACCCGTTAACCCTTAACACTTGAAATCATATTCTAGGGCCGTCCCCATACCCCGTCCGGTAATGGGCGCCAAACTATAAACCTCATTACCCCGTCCGGTATAAAGGTGAAACGGGCCGTCTCCATACCCCGTCCGGTATGGGCGCCAAAACACATAAGATCTCCATACCCCGTCTGATATGGGAGAGCACAATCCCGGTAGGGTTCCCTACGGACCCGGTCCGTCCACCATCTCCCAGGATATCTAGTCAGGCTGACCACATTATACAATTACCCATTTACATAATCTTTCATTCTCTTTTTCTCTCAGTCAGCATTATCAATCCACATACAACAAGCAAAACAATAATTTATGCCAAACAGACAACATACAGTATTAATATCCCAGTCATTCAATCCATAATCAGTAAAACAGTAAAATATGCACACGAAACTATAAAATGAAAACATCAAACATCATGCTGCATTTAAAGTTGTAAAACAGGCCAAATAACAGTTAACCGACAAACACAACAGACTCGGGCTCCATTAGCGACCTTAAGCAATTTCACACATTCGTTGATTCATGGAATACCGTTTTATCATTTATTGAACTTTAATACCGTGATAGGAGATAGGGTGAGGGGTCCTTACACCTTTCGGGGTCCGAACACGGCTTCACAGTGCGCCTACAGGCTGTCCCTAATTTTTCCTGAATTTTTCCCGGGGAACTGAAACGCACTACTGGTACCTACACGTGTTCCAAAAAAATCCCAAATTAGGCCCAGGGCCCCTTTCGGCCAATATCGCATTTCTGGCACGGCGGTTCCGCCGTGCTCCGGCGACGGCGCCGCCGCTTGCAGCGGCGATTCGCCTCGGTTTGGCCGTTTTCGGCCGTTTTTGGCCGAATTCGGCCACACTTGTATCGATCCTTGCGATTAAACAACTCTAGGGCCCTCGGGGGGCCAAAAAATTACAAAAAACTGAAGCTTACCGGCTGCGGTGCTCTCGGGTGCGGCGGCTCTCCGGTGAAGTTCGTGTTTTGGTGATTCGGCTCCGATCAACCTGTAGAGAAAAGAATGGTGATCACGGTGATATAAAAATTGCATTAAACGGAGGTCGGGAAGGGCCTCATCGGAGGCAAAAACCGAGGAGGGGTGTGGCGGCGCCGCTGGGCTTCGGCCGTGTTTTTTGGCCATTTGACCGGGATTTTGGCTCCGATTTGGCCACAGGGGAAATCAGCGTGGAAAAACGAGTCGGGGTATGAAATTTACCTCAATCGGCGGTCGGAAATCCCTCCGGTGCGGCGACGGGTGGCGGCGGCCGGCTTCTGGTTCGTCTTCTCCAGCGAGGGCAGGCGGCTAGGGTTTGTGGTCTGGTGTGGGGGTCTTATTTATACTCTTTTGCCTTTTGATCTCAGCCGTCCATTTTGATTGAATCTGGGCCGTCCGTTTTTGATTGAATCTGGGCCGTCCGTGCGATTGCATCTGGGCCGTCCGATCGCACGTTCGATCTGAGCCGTCCGATCGCGCATACGCGGATCGCCAACGTGGCCCGTCCCGGATCGATGTGGTCTTGCCACGTGGCAGGTCCCGGTTGGCCGGGACTGCTGACTGGGTCTGCTGACGTGGCTGCTGACGTGGCTCCTCCCCTCTTTTTTTTTTTTTCTCTTCTCCTTCAATTTCCTGGGCGCTACACCCAGTCCGTCTACCATCTCCCAGGATATCTAGTTAGGCTGTCGACATTATCCATGTATCAATTCACATACCTTTTTCTATTTTTCTTAGTCTCAATTACCCAATCAAACATAAACACGTAAACTAATAATGGACACCAAATAAGACAACACAACATCGGGTTCATAATAATTCAAACCATAATAAATGAAACTGTGATTCATGCATACGAAACCATAGAATAAACACATCAGGCACTCTACTGCATTTAAAACTGTAAAATAAATCAAACAACAACTGAACGAAAAATACATCAGATTCGAGCTCCATTAGCAATCTCAATTAATTATACATATCTATTAATTCATAAAATACCGTTTTATTATTTATTAAGCTTTAATACCGTGATAAGAAATAGGGTGAGGGATCTTTACTTATTTCGGAGTCTGAAATTAGGTTCTCACTGTGCCTACGGGCAGTCCCTAGATTTCCTGAATTTTTTCTCTGAAACTGAAACACACTTCCGGTATTTGCACATATCCCCAAAAAATCCTAAATCAGACCCAGAAAATTACAAAAAATCGAGACTTACCGGCGGCGGAGCTCTCGGGTGCGGCGGCTCCTCCGGCGCGAGTTGCGATTTGGTGTTTTGCTCTGGTAAACCTGTAGAGAAAAGGACGGTGGTCACAGTGGTGTAAAAATTACATCAAACGGGAATCGGGAAGGGTCTCATCAGAGGCAAAAACTGAAAAAATCCACTGCGGCGCCGCTGGACTTCGGCAGTATTTTTCGGCTAATTGGCCGGTGGTTTGGCTCCGATTTGGCCACATGGAGATTTAGCATCGAAAAGCAAGCCAATAGAAGAAATTTTACCTCGTTTAGTGGCTGGAAAGTGCTCCGGTGCGGCGGCAGTCGGTTCCTCCAGTGGTTGGGTCGTCTTCTCCGGCGAGGGCTCTGGCGGCTAGGGTTTGGGGTTGGGTGTGAATGAGATTATTTATAACTTTCCCCTTTTAATCTGAACCGTCCATCACGATTTAATCTGGACCATCCGATCGCGATTAAATTGGAAATAAATCTGGGCCGTCCATCGCGATGCGATCTGGGCTGTTCGTGCGTGATCAAATCTGGGCCGTCCACACGCATGAGATCTAGGCCGTCCATGCGAGCTTTTGATATGGGCAGTTCGTGCGCGCGGGAACGGATTTGAGTCGTCCGATCGCGCGCACGCGGATCGCACATGTGTCTCCGTCCTACGTGGCTTCCCGTGTCAGCATCCCTGCCACGCGGTGTGTCCTGGTTGGCCGGAGCTGTTGACGTGGCGCAATTTTTTTAAATTGCGTTTTGACTCCCGATTTCTGATTTTTTTTAAAAAAAAAACCTTAGAATCCAAATTTTTACCAATTTTTTCCAAAATCAAATTCAATTAAATCCCAAAAATAATTTTACCTTATTTTATCATTATTATTATTTTTATTTCTATTAAATTAAGTTAAATTAAAATATATAATTATTACGAAATAAATTAATTATTAAAATGAAATAAAAATAAAATAATTCCAATAAAAAAATAATAAAAGGTTTGAGTGTTATATAAACACAAATAAATTAGATTAAATTATTTTATTTTTTACTGTGTATTATGTTATAATTATGCGTTATATGTATTAAATAATTAAAATACAAAAACTAAATTAAAACATAATATAATTCAAACAAGTTTGCTTTAATTAATAGTCCATATAAACATGTGATTTGTTTTATTTCTGTGGATAATAAATTTAGTTACAGTAATGTATTATAGAATATTTTTATGACGTATAGATATAAAAAGTTATATTTAGAGTAGCCTGAACGTGTATGCACGTGTATGCATGTGGGTATATAATATATATATATATATATATACATATATGTACCCATGAATTTGATAAAGCAGCAAAGCCTGACTTCCACAGTCGCACGCGAAGATTTTATGGATCACTTTTTTTATTTCTCCCAAATCGGAAAAGATTTTTCGAGTCTAATTTTTAACTTTTTAAAGTTTTGTATTCTCTCTCTCTATATATATATATATATATATACACACATACACACACACACACACTTTTAGTAAACGTCTTAACAAATTCATATAAAATGATTTCCTAATATTTCAGTTAACTATTTACTTATCTTTTTTTTATAGTAATTTCGTTTCGTTTCATGCCTCATTTCACAAAAAATTTAAAAATGACTTTATTTTATTATAATTATATTTTATTCCATTAAATTTATATATTTATTAATTAAATAATAATATACAAACACAAATTATCATGCAAATGTTTATATTTTGTGAATAAAAAAACAAATAATCATTCAAAATTATTAATTTTTAATTAATTGACCTAAAATGACGACATTGCTTACGAATGGTTTTTTAAAGCACATTAAGCAACGGAAGGAAATTTCTAGGGGATTCAAAGCAGAGACTGACAACTGCATGTCTACACGCGTAACAGAAAATTCAAAACCCAATCACCATCCTCTTACTGATTTTTTTCTCACAACACAATTCGTATGGAAGCACAGCCACACGACACCGTATAAAAAGAAACCGTCCCAGCAACTTCGGCTGATTAGCAGAGCAAAAAAGGATCATGGAAACCTGGTTTATCATCCTTATCTCCATTTCCTTCGCCCTCCTCCTCAAATCCATCTTCTCTCTCCTTCTCTCCTCCACGACTAAGAAACCCTCTTCTCCTTCTATTCCTCCCGGCCCATTCACCTTTCCGATCATCGGAAACATCTTATGGCTCCGTCGAACAGTCACCGAGATAGAACCAATTCTCCGGTCTCTCTACGCCCGATTCGGTCCGATGATCACCTTACGCATCGGAAGCCGTCCTGCAATCTTCATCGCCGACCGGGAGTTAGCTCACCAGGCATTGATCCAAAACGGCGCCGTATTTGCCGACCGGCCGCCGGCGCTTCCTACCAGCAAGATCGTCGGAAGTAACCAGCATAATGTCAGTAGCGCCGCGTACGGACCAACTTGGCGACTATTACGGCGGAATTTGACCGCCGAGATCCTCCATCCCTCGCGAGTGAAGACCTACGGCCATGCTCGCAGATGGGTATTGAGGATTCTCCTGGAACGAATCGGGTCGGAAAGGGAGGAATCGGGTCGATGTGTTCGGGTCGTGGATCATTTCCAGTACGCCATGTTTTGCTTGCTGGTGTTGATGTGTTTCGGGGACAAGCTCAGTCAGGAACAAATTCAAGAAATCGAGCACGTTCAGCGTCGCCAGCTGTTGGGTTTTGCAAAATTCAACGTCCTCAATTTCTGGCCGAGGGTGACCAAGTTTCTTCTTCGGAAAAGGTGGGAGGAGTTTCTGCAACTTCGTAGAGATCAGGAAACTGTTTTGATTCCCTTGATAAGAGCGCGAAAGAAGATGAAGGAAGAGAACTTAGAAACAGTCAATGAAGATAATAAAGAACATGTTTTGTCGTATGTGGATACGTTGATAGATTTGGAGCTCCCGGAGGAAGGAAGGAGAAAGCTTGAAGAAGGAGAACTGGTTAGCCTCTGTTCCGAGTTCCTCAACGCCGGCACAGACACTACTTCGACTGCGTTGCAATGGATCATGGCGAACTTGGTGAAGTACCCATATATTCAAGAAAGATTATTAAAGGAGATGAAAGCGGTTGTAGGAGAAGGAGAAGAGGAGGTGAAAGAAGAGGATTTACAGAGGATGCCATATCTGAAAGCAATAGTCTTGGAAGGTTTAAGAAGACATCCACCCGGGCACTTCGTGTTGCCTCATAGAGTGACAGATGAGATTATGCTGGGTGGATTTCTGGTACCTAAAAATGGAAGTGTGAATTTTGCAGTGGCTGAAATGGGGTGGGATCCCAAAGTGTGGGATGATCCAATGGCATTTAAACCAGAAAGATTCTTGAACAGTGATGATAAATTACAAAGTTTTGATATAACTGGAAGTAGAGATATTAAGATGATGCCATTTGGAGCTGGGAGGAGAATATGTCCTGGTCTATATCTTGCCATGCTTCATCTGGAGTATTTTGTGGCTAATTTGATTTGGAAATTTCAGTGGAATCCCATCGATGATGTGGACTTGTCGGAGAAGCAAGAGTTTACTACGGTTATGAAGAATCCACTCCAAGCTCATATATCTCCCAGGATTAACAATATTAATAACTGAAAACAGCTTTGCTTTGTTTTCTACTTTAGATTACTGCCAATTTTATCCTTTGCATCTTCTTCCCCTGTTTTACGTCCTACGAATATGTAACGTGTTTGTATATAACGTAGTAGTATAATAAGAGGACAATGCACGACTTTCTGTTAAATTAAATATCAGTGGTTTTTTAGAGAAACATATTGGACTTTGGATACTATTAGTTTCATTTAATTTAGTTTTCTCGTAATATCTTACAAGTTAAATCGGCATTTATAGATGTTTACAGAGCGAGTTGAGAGAGGAAAAAACGAGCAGGTATTTAGAGCTTCTTGTGTAGTAAACCAGGACATCAATGGCGTCAAAGCTGCTAGTGGTTATCGCGTTTGTATTGAATCTCATTGCTTTCGGATTAACTGTTGCGGCCTAGCAGAGGAGAAGTACCATGAATTGTTTTTTTTTACTATCCTTACTCTCAGAACTCCAGTGGTGTTTTTAATATCTGGGTTGGTTTAATAAAGTTCATGCTTCCATGGGGTTTTGTTTGGTTGCTGAGGAATGTTTGTATAGTTTCTGGGTTTTGCATTCTTTTTCCTGTTTGGTTGCCGAGAAAATTTGCAGAAACGGAGTAAGCAATATTTGGTTTCTTATTGGTGGGCCCAAGATTATCCAGGACATTGAAAAGTAGTAAACTTCCTGTGTGTATGATTCAGACGTGTCAACCGGCTATGGAGTTGGCTCGTTTTTCTTACTCTTTGCCAATCAAGTGCTTACGATGAGGGCAAGCTGATGCTTTCTTGCGGCAAATCTTGATTTTTAGGGTTTTTCAAATGTGGATTCTTTTAAAATATTGAGTGAAAAATTTCAAGTGGATACTCGGGCTTTGGACTCGGTCCACACCAGAAGCCCAAGGTTCGTCTTAACAAAGAAGATAAAATTGGGGTTTACAGAATTACCACTCTCCCAAAACTCCTCGTATATACTCCCAACACCAACCAACACTCGTCCACTCTCTGCAGTCCAACACCAAGAAGCTCACCATCAAGAAGAAACAAAAATGGTAGATTGTTTCACTTTTCATTTTTTGTTTGTTCCCGTTCCTGCTGAAATTTCAAATTAGTTGCAGAATAAAAATGGTTTTTCTATTTTTTTTCTTTTGAGGATAGGCATTCTCATCAAGTAGGTCAAGCGAAGATCTATTGATTGGGCGCTTTTTACTTCCAGTCCGATACTAATTTAGTTTCGTTGTATATTTGATTTTAAACAATTTCGAATACTGGTCGTGTTTGTTTACCGGGAAAGTGTGAGAAAGAGAAGGAAAAGGAAAAAGTTAAACCGTAGTTTGAAATTCTTTGTTGTTCTCTTCATTCTTCATGTCAATAGTAACAATTATGCCTGAAACTTCTCGTTATCAAGTAAAATTTCGCGAGTTAATCAATTATTGAGCTTCTGCATTGTATGATCCTAAGTTATTACTTGATCTAATTGCAGAGTCTCCCTGTTCCTAAACTGGTCGTCATTATTATAAGCAATTATTGTGATTGCAGGTGAACGTTCCGAAGACAAAGAAGACGTACTGTAAAAGCAAGGAGTGCAAGAAGCACACTTTGCATAAGGTAACACAGTACAAAAAGGGGAAGGATAGTCTTGCAGCTCAAGGAAAGCGGCGGTATGATCGGAAACAATCTGGTTATGGTGGACAAACCAAGCCTGTCTTCCACAAGAAGGTACTTTTCTTTTTGTTTTTCCCTGCTATTGCTAATTCACCAAGTGTAATTCTAAGTATTCCCGTTTGGATTTTTAATAATGCTAAACTTTCAGTGATTAATTTATTTACTCAAACAACTTTCTTTGTTGCATTAGTGCTTGCTGCTATTTTCATGTTTAGGATTTGGTAGTTATATGAGTTAGTAGTTTTCAATAGTAGACACCTGGTGAACGGTGAGGAATAACAGTTCGGTTCTAATTTACATGTAGTCGTTAAAGATTGATTTTGTTTACTTGTAATGTGAGGAAGATTGGTTTTGTTGACTTGAATCTTCTCTTTTTTGTGTTTTCATTATCTGTATTACTTCAATTCTTTTCGCTTTAAAATATCTCTAATATACGGATTAAATTTTGTTGTTTATTAACTTTTATTTCAAGTTAGTATTAATTTTTTTTGTCAACCTTTTGAGCAACTGATTGTTTCTATGCAATGTCTTCTTGCATATAGAAGGACATGAAAAGAAAAGAAACAGGCATTTTCTATAATAGACCTATCAAATAATATGCTTTCAAAGGAACTTAAATCCGACTTATATAACACGATATGTTACTTTGCATGTAGATTTTACTCCCTATTATCTCTAATATGTAATCTTTATTTGAAGGAAAAAAGAATTTTCTTCATGAATAAGCATGTCTATGGAAATGAATTGTCCCCTTTTCTTCCCAATTAATCAAGATAACCTTGTCATAATATATCAATTTCTTCATGAATAATGACACCCAAAAAAAATTCTTCATGAATATGAGGATAGAAATAAATCATTCATGAAGATGAGCTTGCCGAACAAACATGGTTTCAAAATTTTCTTTCTATACCCACCTCATTGTTGTTTTAAAAGATTCAATAAGGTCCAAGATTAACTCTAACTTGCCTCCGGGTCAATTGCGTTTGCTCTTTACAGGCGAAGACTACTAAGAAGATTGTTCTGAGACTTCAGTGCCAGAGTTGCAAGCATGTGTCCCAACACCCGATCAAGGTAAGTGTCTTGAGGTAGTATCTTAATTTGGATATTGTTTTTTTTTTTTTTTGCCTCCTGCTATCTTAATGCAAAATTTTTTGTTATTACAGAGGTGCAAGCACTTCGAAATTGGTGGAGACAAGAAGGGAAAGGGGACTTCATTGTTTTAAGCATGTAGCTAATGTGCTGATACATTTCATTCATATTACTTTTTTTTTTTTCTCTTTGGTTTCCTCAGGTTGTATTCCATTTAGTTCTGCTCTGTTGTTTCTGCAGATATTGGTCTTTTGAAATTTGGTTCAATGTGGTTCCTATAGCATGTTTGAATTGAGCAGAGAAATGAAAGTAAAATATTTATAATTTTTTGTTTTTTTTTAAATATACTTATTTAAGGAGATGAATTAGACATAAAATGTGGTACAATTTGATAGAAATCTAATTTTCCTGTAATATATCATAAAATCCTATAAATGAAAGACAGCCCAAATGTTGGCACAAGCATACAATATAAACTCATTTGAAAAAAGAAAAAACATACAATATAAACATGCTTATACATTATTTTTTGATAAAATATAGCTCAATGATCCCAGTAAATTAACAAAAATAGCTGCATCCAGATATATTTCAGGACCAGTTTCCCTCGTTATGTCTTTACATTAAATACAAGCAAGTGTGATACTCAATCCTATTTATTTGATGCAATACAGAAGACACCAGGTCATCTCTATACCCAATCTAGCTTCTCACTTTCTCACGGTTATGCCCGACTCATTCTCCTTCATACCTGCAAATGCAAATGTTGAAGCAATAATGGAATCCTCTGGCATCAAAACAGTATTCCATTGCTAAGCAGAAATATGCATAAGTGTGTTGAAACTTACAGTTGGAACAAAGAATCCTTCAAAGAGGTTTCACAATTGCAATGAAGCAGATACAGTGGCAGCAATGTCAATGTGCTGGTTGGCTGTGAGAGCGACTGTCTCACGTAGAAAATCAGGTAAGCAAAGGTGAAGCACATGAAGAACATAAACCAAAAGAACTTCACATCTGTCCCCTCAAATTCCATCACAAGCTATGGCACAACTACAACTTCACAGACAATGGTCCGCCTGAAAATGTATGGGAGCTGAGCCACAAACTGCAAGCAAGTGGTAAAGTTTCCTGATGACCCATTCTAAAAATTTTCCAACTCTTGAGTAATTCATAGAAAAATATTCAAGATTTGATTATGTAAGTTCTACAAACCTGTCCACAAGCATATTGTAATGATGCATATAAACCTTCCAATAACTGCAACTGGCTGCATTAATGACCTGTTCTGGAACCCACTAAGAGGATAGCAGCATATATAGAATCCATTGCATTAAGAAATCTCGTTTCCGTCTGCAATTCCGAAATCTCTATTGAATTAGAGACTAGGAGAACTCGAAATTAGAATGTGCTGTCATTGTCAGCACAGTTACTTGCAATCCTCTGTATTCAGCTTGAACACAAATCCCAGAAAAATATCAATGCCTAATCTATGAGGTCTACCAGATGTCAGTTTCGCGTCAGTAGTTATAAACAAGAGTCAAACAATCAAAACCTTGCACCAAAACTAAAAGATATAGATTATGTAATCCATTTTTGCATGAACTCTTGCCTTGCCTCTTCAAATCCTGTGTCATCATTTATATCCATTTCTTGTGCAATAACTAAAACATTTTTTTTAAATAAAGTGTAACAACTAAAACTATTTATCTGTATTCAAATGACCTGTATAATAGTCCAAACAACCAAACACATCTAAACTGTAGTCCCATGCATTCAGCCTGATGATCAGAGGCTACTGAATTGAATGATCAACTTTCCAGTTTGTAAGCTACTAATGCATGAAAGAAAGATCCAAGTTCCGAAGATGAGTGAATAGTAAGAGATTTCACTTGAAAACATTGGTTCATTAGCATACAACTGCAAAACCCAAGGATATCAGTGCAGGAGAGTAATACTCCAGACTAAAATGCAGTGAAAATACAAAACTGACTAGATGACTAGCATTTAAAAGGAACACAAATTTCCAAGGCAGGGTTTTTTTTTTTTTTAAAAAAAAAAAACAAATTTCCAAGGCTGGCCTTGGCCCTTAACATGCAGGACCATTGTCAAACACAAACTGTGAAGTGGATATCAGTTGAATAAAAGAAAAGGAAGCAAGAAAGGAATTAAATCCTCTGGCAGTCACTACAAAGTCATACATGCTCACCTCCCCTGTCACCTCTGGTGGAGGCTACAAAGTGGTGACCACAAAGTAACTCAACTGAACTTCCATCAATAGTAAAATCTAATGGCTTTGTTAATTTCTCACTGCCATCAATCACTAGCACCAAAATATCAAACTTCCAACAAAAAATTCAATCAACCTATCGTCCATTGCAAACAATAACTACCACAATTTCAATAAGTACTAAAACAATATACTCGATTATGTTCCTATTTTAAAGGCAGTAATTATTAAGAGAATTGGTGTGTAGAAATAAAACCAAGGGTTTTAGAACAACCCAGTGCTATACAAAAATGGGAAATTAACTATACTAGTACATGGCTGACTCCTCAAAACCATCCTGCCAAAAATTGAAGCTCTTCAATAACAGAAAAACCATATAAAGCAAGGAAAAAAAAATTACCAAAATGATCAATTGTAGTGCTGTCTCCATACATTTTCATATTTCATGTAAACCTTCACCTTGATGTTTAATCCATCAATGCGCATAAGGCTGCTTTAACTTTAATTTAATCCTATGTCACCATCCTTAAA
Source organism: Carica papaya (assembly GCF_000150535.2). The sequence goes on along the minus strand of NW_019014649.1, from coordinate 1,818,886 downwards.
ATCCAAATGCAATCAAAATACCAAATGCTCAAGTAGAGTTGTTTTCTCAAAGAAAACTGTGTTTAGAAGTAAAACTCAGTGAGACGATTTTCTGAAGATGAAGATCCACAATTCAACTACCTAATTGATAAATGAGAAGAAGTTGGAGATCTAAGCTTAAAACTTTTTTTCTTGATTTTGAATTGAAATTAACATTCCTGAAATTGACCAACAAATCTAAGTATTAATCAGAAAGGGACTCCACAAGCTCTTTATATCATTGTTAGAAGTTGTCACTTTTGTTGTTACCAGAATGTAGTATTATAAATAAAAATATATAGCCATTTACATCCAAGTTAGAGGTAAATGACTAAAAGAGATCTAGAATCTCTAGCAGGAACTGTAGAAATATCTAAATTCTTTCAGTTCAACCTAAGTCATTAACAAACCTTATAAATCCAAGTTTCATTGCAGAAAATGTCATTTTCTCTCTCTTTCAATTTGCTAAGCTGTCAAGAGATGAACCAACCAAGTAACCTTATACTCACAAAAATTGGATGAACCAAGCTATCAAGAGAACATATCAAACTAAAATGGGGAGTAAGGTGTGTAACAAAGGTGTAACTTATACAAGCAAGAAAAACATGAGAAAAATCTAGTCATACCTTCCTCAACTTAGCAAAAGCTGAGAGCACAAGAATTCCGCTTTATATCACGTCATGCCAACCATCTTCAATTGTATTCTTTTAGCTGTAAATCTCAATTCTTGGAATGGAATGTCATATGCTATGGATCTACTAAACTGCACAAATCTGGTCAAAACTCCATGTCAGTTATTTGCCATTTGGAAAATGAAATTCTATTTACTGGAGAACACAAACGATGGAAGGTTTAGACCCCAGATATCTATATGCATTAGTTTTGCAGTCTTCCATTGATTTCACGAATCAACAGCTTAGAATTGTCAACAACTCGCTTGCTTTCATATACTATGTAACCACAAAATTCATGCCTGGGTGCTGGCCTCAGTGATCTTAATTGTTCAAGAGGATTTGTGATCAAAGATTTCCTGTACAGTTCTCTCGCTGGCTGAACATGCTTCCACCAGAAATCAGAAAGTGCTATTCTCAAAGCATCCCAGTACTCTCGATCACGATACAATCTGAATAAACTGCTACCATTAGGAGTCCAAACATAGAAATCCATCCAATCTCTATCCGTTATTTCCATCAAACCCTGAGCTTGGGGAATATAATAAATAGGAATTCTCTTCCAAGGGGAAGCGTTGCTCATATCTCCATTAAAAAATGGACATTTTATCTCCAGTATTCCTCGTGAAGACAACCCATACACAAGATGGTCAACTACTCCATCAGGAGAAGCAGCTAACCAATCATCTTCTGGGTGGTTCTCACCATATATCTGGAACTTTGGAAACAGAACAGTGTTTCCTGTTATCAATTTGTATCTTTCAAGTGCTTCCTCCTCTTTGATATTGCTCCAACAGGTAGCTAGGTTACCAGAAAATGGTTCTATTGCTCCAATTTTCTCTAACCATAGTTGGACTCTTCGCTTCGGCCAAAAACCAACGGCCCCACCAAATGTGCTTGCCGTCAGTTTGTGCTTTCTCTGCTCTTGCCAGTTCTTGAACCAATGCTGAAGACCACTTGAGTGAAGAATGGAAAATTTTTCACTAGGAGCAAATTTTGAAAGTGGATTAGAATGGCTAAAGTATCTTCTCCATGGGTTATTGAAATTTTGGCAGCAGATGTCCAGCCTTCTGCTAATTTGATTAAAATGATTCCGGCTGCAGTAGGCTCTTCTACAAGCAAAACCTTTTACGAGAACACCAATATTAGGGCTATTTGTGAAGCCATAGACTAGCATAACTGCCAATACATGACGAGAAAGAAAGCAAGTTGTTCACTGCCAAAAAAGCAAATGTCAGCAGGAACAGAGAACAAACTAGTTACCATAGTAGAGTAACTACTATTAAAATCTGAAATAATATTTTAAAAAATATACAGTATGGGGAGTATGAACTGACATGCAGTTATTATTAATTATCTTTACCTAATAATGTGCTGATATAGGAAACATTCACAAAACATCATATCATTCAAAATCATTTGAAGTATAGTGTTTTGGATAATTTGTTGCATGAATTTCTTATATGAGAGAATTTGAGCTTGCCTTGTTTGAATATTATCAAGCTTGAATTCGACTTGAATCTCAACTCCAGCTTTTTCTTTTTTGGGTAGAGCTCAGCTTGTTTGAAGAAATGCAAGTTTTAGGCTTGGTTCGAAAAGAGCTCGTTAAAGAGCCAAGCATCAGAAAAACCAGAACTTGAACTCGTGGTCAATATAAAATAGACTCAAAAATAACACAACCAAGCTCAATTGAGCTCGATAAAGTTAAATTGCAACACCTGATTTTACTTAAGATTTTCACAACCCTAAATATATTCAATGCATATAAATAAAACATAACCATCCATAGAACTTCAAATCCATTCTGTATACAGAATGACATATAAATGACCAGTAAACTTAAAACCTAATCAGTAATCCCACATATAAACTATATCTAGAAAACCTAACCATACACATGAAAACTATACCTACAAATAAGTGATCATCGCCATAATCAATACAACAGTTTCTTAAATATGCTAACCCTAGTGAGTCTTAGTCATCTGATAGTGCTGCATTGTTTCAAGTTTCGACCTTCTTAACTAGACCACTTCCCGTTTCAGCTCTACAACCTCTCAAAACAAAAGTACAGAAAAGCAAAGGGACGTATTAACTCATACACTTAAAACACAGTTGCAACTTCAAAGGTTCAACATTTGATAGGTTAATCTGACAGCAAAAAGGAAGCAAGAAACTAAAGCAAAATAGTTAAAGTTTGATATAAACCAGGACGCCAGTAGCAAAATAAGAAATAAACATAATACGCTCAAAACAAAAAAAAAATCCGCCCTTACCGCACATAAGCCTTGGATTTTAATTTTTTAAATACCCAACAAACAGCAAGCTGAAAATAAAACTTTTCAGTTCCCATTTTCTTTCTACCACTTACCCAGCTTCAAACAAACATAGAAGAATAGAATCTCCGTCTTAATCAAAATGTCTTCAACCAAAAAAGAAAATAAACAAAAAACTTAACAATAAAAAATACAAAATTTTCACTTGCTCAAGACTCACGGAAATATTGATATCTAATTTTTGAAAAGTCAAATAAATATTATTAAACTTTAATGAAGACCAGCGCAAGAGAGTTCAGTACCGAGTTGAGATTGAGATATCAGAGTAGAGAACTTCAACTTCTATTGTTCTAGCAAGCAGTAAGGACAGAAAATTCTTCTACAGAGAAACAAACCCGGCCACAATTCACACTATAGAAGATGGAGAAACTCAAGAAACAAGTTTGTGGAAGAAGGAGATGTTGCCAAATGGAAAAAGAAGACAAGCAAAGTAGGAGGCGTCCTGATATGGCGTCGGCTACAAAGAGGAGAAGCAAAGGCGATACGACGCAGAGTTGGTGTTTACCGGTGTGGTGTTGTCGGCGTAAATGAGCGACTGTAGCAGACATTAAAGAAAACGGACCTAAAGCTTCGATTGGGAGGAGCGAGGGAGGGAAGAGCAGCAAAGAAACGGAATATAATAAATTGGGAAATTGCTTTTTTTGGACAAAATAGTAGTTAAAATAAAATATTTCATTAGTATGATAATTTTTTTTTTTTCACATTGAGCAACTAATAATATGGTGATTAAGTGGTTAAAAATTTTATGTTCTATGTAAAGATTATAATTTTTTGAATTTATCACTTTATATACATATATATATATATATTACGAGATAGTATTAATCGACTTATAATGTTTGATATAATATAATCAATTACTTAGTTTATTATTATTTTAATGTAAATGATAGTTAGTCTTCCTAATCAAATTTGAAGAGTACAAAGATTTTGGTTGAATCATTTTTATATTATGCTAGACAACCTTTAAATTTGGTAGTTGAGATTGTGTATTTGCTCTCTTTTAACAAAGCTACACTAGTCAATGACAGATTGATACTTACGAGGGTCAAGTTTGATTTGTATGCTGATGGATAGTTCCTCAATATGGGTAGTAAAGCTCTTTGTCGAAATCTTTCAATTGACAAAGATTAAAATAAGATTATTAAAATTACTCGATTTAAAATAAGATCATTGAAACTACTCGATTTAAAGTTAGTGATTATACTAATATTCAACGTTAGCACGACTACATAGAAAAATTATTTCCCTTCATCTTTAAAGAAATTATGTTATAAATAGTTCAAGTATAAAATAGTATAATCAAATGAAATATTACTATTTTTTATAATATGAATGATTGAGAAATTGATAAGTTGATGAATCTCTTATTTCATTTCAACACTTATTTTCTTTTGTTAATATTGATTGACGAGTCAGTTTAGATATACATAAAATTACATTTACCTAATTTTATTTTGAGTTAATTTTTATTTTTTTAATTTTGAATAATTAAAGTTTATTACTATGACTATTATAACCCTTATGTGTGACCTAAACTTATTTTCTTCATAATCTTTTTAATTTTCTCTCAAATCAAATTAGTGTTTCCATTAAATCCTATTTAAGAGACCAATATGCAACTAAAATCTACTTTCTAAATTAAACCTAACTTTAAAAATGCAAAACCCATTTTAAGCCCATATAGACCCACATAATCAACCATTTCCCCTAGTCTGGCCCATTTACTAAATGGCAACGTTTCAGTGCCGTTTTCTTTCGATTTGCTTCTGAGGTGACAATGGCGAGACATAGAGGAGAGTTGGGAGAAAATGATGAAGAGGAGACACGAGAGGTCGCAATAAGATGGAGAAGACGATAGATAAGCGGGACTTTTCGGCAGAGAGGAACAAGTGACTTAGAAGTTGAACCCTGCGTGTCACAGAAACTGGCAGCAGGACACCGAACGAGATTCTGAAAGGAGATCGAAGCGGGAAAGAGGGAGGAGGGTTGGCCTGAGAGAATTTAGAAAAACTGGATCTCGATCAATAAGAGGGTTGTGAATAAAAAAGTGAAATATTTGAGATTCTTAGGTAGAAAAAAATAACAATAAAGAGGAGAAGAATCGAGAGATAAAAAGGAAAAAAGAACGAGAGGCCTCTGGTTTAAATTGATAGAAGAAAACAGAGGAGTCTGGTGCGAAATTGAGAGCAGTAAGAGAAAACAGAGGGATCAAGGAGAGAGAAAAGGGGGGAATCGGTGAAAGGACCTTATTTCAACCTTGCTGGTATACGCTTATCCACTTTACCCTTTGTTTGGATCATGGTGAGTGGTAGAAATTTAATGTATAGTATTTTACGGGCGTGAGAAAATAGTATTTATTTCAACTTCTAATGGTAACAAATAATATTTGAATGACAAATTTTGGAATGAATTTTTAAATCACCGAATTGGTGGTATCTGACTGACATAATATTTGTTTTCTATTATACCCCCATCTAATTTAATTAATTCTATATTTATCATGACAACTAAAAACCCTAATTTCTCTTCTTCATCACTTAAGCCGCACACATGTAGGACGGGTCTTCTTCTTCTTCGATCGATTTTTTTCTTGTTCTTCTTCTCTGATTGCTTCCAAAAGTTGGTTCATTGATTCGACTTCTGATTTGCGTTCTTCACCTTCTCAATTAATAAGTATTTTTATATTTTTTTCTTTGATTTTTCCAGCATCAATTTTTTTCATTTTTTCTTTGATTTGCTTGTATTTCTTTTATTTTTTCTTTGATTTGCATATATTTCATTTTATAATAGCCTATATTTGTGAGTGAGGGTGAGAAGAAAGTTAGAGTTTGATGGAGGGAAATTATAATTTTTACTTGAAGAAATTTGAGCAAAGATAAGTACTATGTAGCACCCGGAAAGGGGGGGGAAAAAAAAAAAAAAAAAAAAAAAAAAAAAAAAAAAGGGGCGGCCACGTCAGCAGCCACGTCAGCAGGCCCAGTCAGCAGTCCCGGCCAACCAGGGCCTGCCACGTGGCAAGACCGCGTCACTCCAAAAGGAGCCACGTTGGCGATCCGCGTGGGTGCGATCCGACGGCCCAGATCAATCACGCGATCGGACGGCCCAGATTCAATCGCACGGACGGCCCAGATTCAATCAAAAACGAACGGCCCAGATTAAAACAAAATGAACGGCTGTGATCAAAAGGCAAGGGGTTATAAATAGAACCCCCACACCAGACCACAAACCCTAGCCGCCAGCCGCTCGCCGGAGAGACGAACCAGAGGCCGACCGCCGCCACCCGCCGCCACTCGCCGCCGCACCGGGGAAATTTCCGACCGCCGATCGAGGTAAATTTCATACCCCCGACTCGTTTTTCCCCACTGATTCCTCCTATGGCCAAATCGAAACCGAAATCCCGGCCAAACGGCCGGAATACGCGGCCGAAGCCCAGCGGCGCCGCCGCGCCCCCTCTCGGTTTTTGCCTCCGACGAGGCCCTTCCCGGCCTCCGTTCGATGCAATTTTTATATCACCGTGATCACCATTCTTTTCTCTACAGGTTGACCGGAGCCGAATCACCAAAACACGAACCTCGCCGGAGAGCCGCTGCACCCGAGAGCGCCGCCGCCGGTAAGCTCCGTTTTTCCGTGATTTTTTGGCCCCCCGAGGGCCCTAGGGCTGTTTTCTGACAAGGACCAATGCGAGTGTGGCCGAATTCGGCCGAAAACGGCCGAAAACAGTCAACCCGAGGCGACTCGCCGCCGCCAGCGGCGGCGCCGTCGCCGGAGCACGGCGGAGCCGCCGTGCCGGAGTTGCGATTTGGTCCGAAAGGGGCCCTGGGCCTAATTTGGATTTTTTTTGGAACACGTGCAGGTACTGTTAGTGTGTTTCAGTTCCCCGGGAAAAATTCAGGGAAAATTAGGGAAGGCCTGCAGGCGCACTGTGAATCGTATTCGGATCTCGAAAACAAGTAAGGACCCCTCACCCTATTTCCTATCACGGTATTAAAGTTCAAAATGATAAAACGGTATTTCTTGAATTAACGCATGTGTGAAATTGCTTAAGGTTGCTAATGGAGCCCGAGTCTAGTGTGATAGATGATTTACTGTTATTTGGCCTGTTTTACAGCTTTAAATGCATTATGGGGTTTGATGTGTTCATTTTATAGTTTCGAATGCATATATTACTGTTTTATTAATTATGGGTTGAATGACTGAAGAACTGATACTGTATGTTGTCTGTTCGGCATGAATTACGATTTGCTTGTTTAAATGTGAATTGATGATGCTTATTGAGGAAAAAGGGAAATGAAAGATTGTATAGACTGATAATTGTATGATGGGGTCAGCCTGACTAGATATCCTGGGAGATGGTGGACGGACCGGGTCCGTAGGGAACCCTACCGGGATTGTGGTCTCACATGCCGGACGGGGTATGGAGATCTTATGGTTTAGGCGCCCATACCGGACGGGGTATGGGGACGGCCCGTTTCACCCTCATACCGGACGGGGTATTGAGGTTTATGGTTTTGGCGCCCATACCGGACGGGGTATGGGAACGGCCCGTTTCACCCTCATACCGGACGGGGTATTGAGGTTCATGGTTTTGGCGCCCATACCGGACGGGGTATGGGGACGGCCCTGGAAACTGATTATGAATGTTAAAGGTTAACGGGTAGCGGGACCCCTATGGACCCCCACGGATACTAGTAGGCTGGTAAATGAGAAAAAGATATGTTGTACAATGATTGAATTACAAGAGGCGTGATAAGTGTTATGTTTTACAGCTTAGATTATTCAATGATTATGATGATGTTATTGTTTTTCTCATATTGTTTTCATAAATTCCACCAAGGTAAGTGGATGGTAAAGGTTTTCATGTTAATAAACGAGTTTATTGTAAATTATGCTCCATTGGTCTTTTTGTGTTTTTCTACCCACCTTTATCTCCGTGACGGTGAGATATCGTGATGTTCTTACTGGGCTAGTGTAGCTCACTCCTTAATTAACCATTTCAGATCAGGAAGACATGGTTCCCGAGCCCGTTCCGCAGGAGGACGACGAAGGGGATGCCTAGAGACTCTGTAGTCATACGCATAGTTTATTTTCGAGTTTCTTTCTTAGTTAGTTTAACCTTTTATATTTTAAGTACGTTTTTGGGTTTTTTCGTGTAAGGGATGTTAACTGAAATTTTGATCTCGCTTCCGCATTCAATATATTTAAATACTCATTTCTTTTTTTTTTTAATATTTTCCGGGGCCGTTACATACTATGACTCTTTGTCCTTGTCTGCACTGACAGCAAATTAGTTATAGTGTTTACACTTTATTGATATGATGTTTGAAAAAAAAAATTTGTTGCATTGGTTTTTTGTAGGGTCATTCTTCACTTGTTTTTTTTTTATTTTTAAGATTCTTGTTTCTTGTATGTTTTGAGTAAATCAACTGGTCTAAGAACAATATAACAATATTGAGGGCTCTCTTTATATAGCTCTTCCTAGACCCTATAGTTCTTTGTTGCAATAAGAAAAACCAAATCCCTTGCTCCAGCTAGTCCCTCTGAGCCTCTAAGATCTTTTTATAGAGATTCGAGCACCTAATATCTTGTTGATAATTCTGGTTCTGAAACTCTCTCCTCACTAGATCAAATATCTCCCTTTGTTTCTTCTTCCCATGCCACATTTTTAACTAAAGAGCTTCTATTTTGTTTTTGCTTGCTGATTTTCAAGTATAGGAATGGTGGATTCAGTTTTAAACGCTCTATCCAAGAAAAGAAATAGAGAAGTACATAAGAAAAATAGGGTTTGACTATTTTGCTTGTAAATCATGGTTCTATAAGATAAATGCAGCAACTGATACTAAGTCTTGCAATACCACAACTTTTTTACATGCCTAACAGATTTCTTTGGTTGGATTGATGTACAATTCTAATAAATGCATTATCCTGGGAAAATTATACGTGACAATTTGAGTAGTTAGACAGGCTCACTGCAACCGCTTTGGCAGTGAAATTGCTTGGCAGCTTGTGTATTAAATTATATTTTTGCTCTTGGACTCCCTGATATTTTACTTGAAGGTGATCTACTAAGCTAAACACATGAAGTGGAGGTTGGGATGAGCTTTTATCAAAGCTAATATGTTCTAAACAGAATTAAAAAAGTGCATCCTAAGCTTTATAAAAACTAGTAGAAATTTTTATCCTCCTATTTAGTCAAGTATGGATTTTCAAATGAATTTTACTTATGTTGTCTTATTTTATTTTATATGGACTTTTGTGCACAAAGAATGTTTTGCCAAAAATAAGAATTATTGGCAGAACAGTTGGCCAAAAACAAAGCAGAAAATTTTTCGATAATGCCAAAAAATGATTTCCTGTTTACCAAAAATCAAATTTATCATTGCGTTCATTTTGTATCACTAACATAAAATTGTTAGTTAAATCCCAACATATCTATCCCCCTAGTTCTTTCTCTTTTCAACTTCGAATTTCTCCACATCTCAAAAGAAAGTAATTGATTTTGGTTCTTCCATATGCTGTTACAGTAGGTATGTGACTATTTTTGTTTTCTTTTGAAATTTATCAATGTTTTATTTTGTTCCATTAAGATATAATTATTCTTTGAATCCTAACGTATCTATCTCCATTTTTTCCTTCGTCTTTTCCACTGGTTCTTGCATATGTTATTACTGCAGGTACATATTCTTGCATATGTTATTGTCTTTCTTATTTTTGTTGTGTCATTAAGATAAAATTGTTTGTGAGCACTAACTTATTAATCTCTTTTTTTTCTGTCTCATTTCCACTACAATATCATTAACTTCGAGTTTCTCTATGTTTTTAGAATAGTCTTTGATTTGGTTCTTTCATATGCTATTGCCACACATTTGTGAATCCTTTTCTTTTCTTTTTAAATTTATCAATCTTTTTTTAATTTGTATTATTGAGATGAAATTGTTCATTGAATACTAATATATCTATCTCCATTTTTTCTTTTTTCTCTTCTCCACTCTGATGTCTTTAACTTCGAGTCTTCACACACTTCAATAACAGTTTCTCATTTGGTTTTTTCTTATGCATCATTGAGATGAAATTGTTTCTTGAGTATCTATCTTCCTTGCTCGCATGGGATTAGATCCCCTTCAAGAAACAAAAGTTTTTATACTGCTTATGGATAAACCAAACATGGCTAAAGTTTTAATGACTTATCCTCCTGATCGACGTAGTTTTTTCATGACCAATTTGCTTAATTTACTATGTAATAACTAATATCACTTCTTAATTTCGAATTTTTTTATTTGTTCTTTTGTTGATTTTGATTTTTTGATTTTTTCGAATTTTCAGATAATTGAAAATGGAAGTGGTTGTCGCTGAAATGCAAAACTATATTATGGTTTTAGGAACCATTGTCAAAATAATGTTGGATGTTTAATGGATGAATCTTATTATTTTGATGGCTTAATTTATGTTTTAAATTGATTCATTTATGTTATATGGACTAATTTATGTCTTACATTAATTAATTTATGTTATATACACTAATTTCTTACATCTTTTTTTATTTGTTTGTGAACAGTATTTTATATTTTTTAAGCAGTTTTGGTTTATTGTGGTATTTGTTTAATTTTCAAGTAATTTAGTAAAAGAATATAGATATTTTTTTATTATTGAATATGAATACGAAATATCTATATATATATATATGTACTGTATATTTTTCTTAAAAAATAAATTTAGAAGTTTGAAACTAATTAAAAAAAATATGATTGCACATATAGAATTTTATTGATGATTTATTTTTTACGTAGCATTAATTATTAAATTAACTCATGGTATATGATTATTTCAAACACATTTTAATTTTTTATTTGTTGAAGTAATTTAAATTTAATATACTAATATATAATTATAACTATTTATCTCTAATATATAAATAGTTTTATTTTTATTAAAATTAAATTAATGTGATAATATAAATAATTACTATTTATTTTATTAAATAAAAAATTTTAATTTGATTATGTATAATAATTATTTATTTAAATATAAATATAATTATATTGATAAATAATTTTTTTTTCCTTAGATATTTCTTTTATACCATTTATTATTACATATAATATGTAGCGGTAAATTAGTAATTTGACTGAAAATACAACTATACTATCCTATTATCCAAATAAAAATATATCATTAACATACATTAATATACTATCATCCAAACGTAAAAATTTTTTACCATTATAGTCATGTGTTATTTCCATTCAATTACTGTTATTACTATATATTAATTAACTATCACTGAAATTTATCTAAACAAAGCGTTAGGATCACGTTCATTGGACTTTCAAAGCTTTTTAGTGAATTTATGTACTGGACGTGAATGAACTTGGCTGTGATACTGCGTTCGGATTAAATGGATAACTTTAAGAGGAAACAATACTGGATTTATTGTGATTCTGCCATAGGAATGGCTGAACATACTTTGTTATTAGTTAGGGTATGTTTGAATTTGATGTGGATGTAATATCATGCATTTGTATGTTTGAGGAAATCCTAAGGGTTTGCTGGGGCTCTCCAGCATCTTTTCTCGTTTCCCTTGTCAAGTTCTGTTGAAATCATTTCTGTTACTTAGATGGAAACATATCTCTGATTAATGAATATACGCTTGTTATGAGATTCGGAATGAAATGCTTGGATTTTGATAATATTTTCAGTCACTGGAATGCTAGAATGATTTGATTAGCTTTTCGGGCGGATGAGTTAGAACAATGAAGTTAGTGGTGGTGATGCTTGCATTTGCTGTTGATGCATTTGTTGATTGGAAGTGTTGTCATTTCATTATTTTTACCCTAATAATTGTGAAACAGTTATCACTGGGCAACACTACTTAGGGTTTCTAGTCTTTGTTCTGAAAATTCTGAAAAGAGTTTGAATGTTGAATGAGGAATCAAAATCATGGGCTTCCATAAGTTATTCAATCTGCCACTTTCTTTTTCTTTCATGAATTTTGCCAATGGTTGCATGGTTGATAAGGAAGATCTAATTGCATTATACGTTTGAATAATTCTGTTGATTTTCATGGCATTTTCTGAGATGCTAAAATAGATTTTAACTTTAGTATTTGATGTTTACATATATTGTTGTTTAATGGTCGTGGCCATAAGAAGGTAGA